>CAUHTR010001392.1:0-80242 GCA_959609185.1 Schmidtea polychroa | reverse complement strand
TTATCACATTTGTTGGGTTTTAGATTATTTCAAGTCGGTTCTCTCTGACTCCTGTGTTCTTTAAATCAAAACAATGAACGACCCAACGTATATTGAAACAACAGGTTCACAATTTATTATCACGCTACAATTACCAATCAAAGTTTTATACGATTCTCCGCTCGGCGTTGATGCTTTGCAAACAAATAATATTCACCTTTTTTGTCCTTTCGATTCTCTTGACTCTCGTTTTCCTCGGTTTCTGTTTGGTTTAATTCCTTTTCACCTTTTCGTATTCTTAATTCTATTTCTTCTTTTCCTTACTTCCCTAAATTCGTTTTTACCTCCCGACTATTCTCGATTCTTCTTACCTTACCTGAGGCAAAATGCCGATTTTCTCTGATTTTCCCTTTGCTTATATACTCCTCGAAATCAGGATGACAAATGGTTATTGCCGAGCCAATCTTTCGTTTGACATTTTCTCCTACGTGTTTGCTTTGGCTGTCACCCATAATGGTCCAACGAATCCAGATAATTAATGGCCCTACCGGTCTTCCTACGCGCGCTATCTTCTCCTTACTCTTTTCCCATTATTCATTGTGTCAAGCTAATGGGCCCAAATCTTCCTTTTGTTTGCCTTTCTTATTGTTTACCCAGCTCGGGTTTCCTTTATCTCTTGGGTTCTCCATTGGCTCGGGTTTCCCATTAGCTCGGGTTTTCCATTAGCCAATTAATTAATTAATTAAAGTTTTCTGTTTTCATACATTTGAATGTTTTTCGACCCTTCCTAACCCTTTTCTGATAAATCCCTAACCATCATCTTGTTGACCATTAGCTAATCTATACCTGTCCCGTTTTTCCCATTCGATTTCGATGATTTTTCCATTTACTGATTTTTCTCGGATTTCCGGATTCTCTCCTTTCGTAATTGCTTTTTACATTTTCTAATACTGTTTCCATCACACTTTCCTTTACTATTGATTCTGTGCACGATCCCGCTTTTATTTGCCTTTTATCCTCGCTTACTTTCCATTTGAATTATTATCCTAAATTTTATTTAAATTTTTAATTTTAATTTACAGACCTCAACATATCTTCCCCCTTAAAAAAATTTTTTCGTCCTCGAAATTTGTGTTTTAATGGAAAGTTTTGTTGAATATTAATTTGTGTTTTCTAGAGTTCATCTCTCCAAATATTAATATGTGATAAATACGGTTATAATTATAATAATAATAATACCAAGTATTCATAGTGATAATATAATTAATAAAAATTTAATTATTATTCTTTAAATGTTTTCTCACCAGAAATTATTTTTTTGTTTTATCCCGTGTCTCATATTTCATAGGAACAACCTTAAAGGAGTAGGAAATTCACTGGCAAACTTAATGCATAAAAATTACAGACAAACTCTTTTTTGAAACATGAAAAAAACACGCAAACAAGCGTAATATAAGGTATAGAATGTAGTACAACAAAACACAATCGAACGCAATTGTCTAGATGGCTAATTGAAGTCATTGAGCCTGATAATAAAACTGATCAACAATGATTATTTATTGAATGCGATTTTTACTTTTTAGTCACAAAATCAATAATAATAACCAAAATTTATATATTATTTTTAAATAAAATTTTATTAATTTTTTTCAATCTAAATCTTAGATTAGATATTTTGTGAAAATCATTATCAAGATCAACATTAATTTTTGCAAGTTCGTTTTTATCATCAAAGAAATCAAAATTATCGTCAATCAAGCAATCAATTGATGAATCGGAAGATGAAGGAAAATTAAACGAATCTAATTTAATGTCATTATCAAGTGGTAAGTCGGCTGACCGTCGGTTTACATATCCTAGAGTGAACAGTTATCAGGGAAATCTAAACTATGTTTATTTACATTATGCCTATTAGTCTAACTGGATTATCATGTTTATAGCGGCAGTCGGTTGCTTTAGTGTGTGTGTATGAGTGTGTATGTGTGTGTGTCCATAGAAACGAGAAAGAAATTGTTTTAGACTGCAGTGAGTCTTCCAATCTGCATATCGATTTGTCTATCAGTGCAGCGCTTGATCTTGTTTGGGATGCAGTGAAGAATAGGGAATTTTTTTTTATCGTTTCTCCAATGAAAAATTGTGAGCACGAATAAATCCTCCTCGTGTGATTCGTTGAGCCATTTCCCATATGTATTTGAAATTTCCCTCAGACATGACAGTACAGTTATTTAATTCTGATCAGAAACACAGTTAAAGATATTATCTGATATTATTAGACATTTTCAGGATCTTTCAAATGGTCGAGTAGACTAAAGACAGTCTGGTAAGGTTATTGTAGTAAAAACCTTTCTCAGAGTATTGAATTTTTACAGGATCTTTCAAATGGTCGAGTAGACTATATAAATTTATGTTTATATTAAATTCAAATCTTCAGACTGAAAAAGCTCATGCATTCCTTCGAGCCGCCAGATCGCCTTTTAAATTAAAATTATATTTTTAATCAAAAAAATGAATGTCATTTTTATTAAGAAATACATTTTATTAATTCATAAATTCTATCGGAGGACTAATTTAATGGATTGTTAGAGACTTATTTTATACAAGAAAGATTATCCCTCCAGAGATATAGAGTTATGTTAGAAAATTGCATTTAATCATTAATATATAATTACTCATGGTTTTTATAACGAAGTTCTAGTGATTTCTTGATGATTTTTTTTTGGATTTAAGCAACAGTAGTAAGATTAAAATAAATCCTGTGGTTTGATAATTATTTTCTTATAATTAATATGATAGTTTATTAAATATGATAATAATAGTTATTTTAAAGAGATTTTTCATTCGAGATAAATTATTTATATTTTTTTTTTCATTTTAGAAATTATGAGACACTTTAAGGCAGTGAAAGGTATAGTATTGGTTAAAGTTCAGGTGTATTCAATTTTTATGATATTAAAAGGTTTGTTCATAATTTTATATAAGTTGCATAGAACGTTTTGTTTGATAAATAAATATTGTTCTAGTAATATATATTGTGAAGTCAGAAAAAATTAAGAACATAATTTTTGGAATAATTTTACATATTATATAAGTTTGGTCAAACTGTTAGGAAGCTTTGGAAATTCAATCAGAGGTTTAATGTAAATTAACGAGAACATCTTCTAACTTGTTTTCTAAATCGTTTTCAGTAAAAAAGTCTTAATCCAAATGTCTATTAATAATATAATATTTTTTTAATTTTTAAAAAAAAGTTTTACAGCCTCGAATTAAATACTTTCAAAATAATTTATCAAACGAATTTACTATATCCGCGTATCAGTCATTAAAACCGGTTATAGTGTGTGTTGGCAGTTATTACTCACATAGAAGAGTAAGTAATTATTGTCTACAAATTTGGGAAATTTCATTTTAAACTATTTTCCAACTATCTCTTTGGATTTTTAATCTCAAAATCATGTAAAGGATTTTTAATTATTAAATAATTAAATAAATGATATCCAGATTTTAAATGTTATTAAAATTAATTTGCTTTTTTATCAAAAATTTAGAAAAAAATGATTCTATTTTCTGATTTTGGTACATTTTTCGCTTGTTTGTGTGTATGTTTTATTATAGACATTGCTAGTGGTGTTTTTGTGTGTTTCTTCTTTTTTTTTATAATATTTTGAAACCAATTATAAATTCGTGTAATAAACTGCTAATGAATTCCCAACACACATGTAAGTTGATGTGTAAATGATTGAGAGGTTTTCTTTTTATTATAGGCGGTTTTTATTAAGTGAAACATGGTTTCCTTATAAATATTTTACATTTATTTAATAAAGATTTTTCCTAATTTTAATTATTTGCTATTTAAATACATTTTAAATCATTTTAACAAAACATTTGATATATTTAATCCTCGGCAGAAAACACCCTACAAATGGAATGTTAAAATTAAAACAAAGTGTACATTTTTACAATATCGTCAAAAATATTTTTTTAAAAGAAACAAAGTAATTAGAACAATTGTATAAATTTAGAAATTATTTAAATAAGTATGGGGCTTTTATTTTGATAAACCACTGATAAAAAATTTTTTTTTATTTTATTGATTGCGGAAATCGATTTTTATGTGCAAAATATTTGTCTAATTTATTCCCAGTTGCAAGGTAATTTATTTATTTTCTTTTTTATTTATTTTTTTTCTTTCGTCATTATTACTATTATTATTAATATTATGATTTAAAAAAAATAATTTTTGTTATTAATAAACTTATTGGTTTATTTCACTCACAGCATGGTAAAAAGTTAAAGTCTCCTACCGCACCGACCGACTCATGATATCACTTTGTTTACTCACTTTTATCTTCCGCCTGATAAAGTATCTGCGATGAACATTAATATTCCGAATATCTATCCTAAATATCTATCTTATCCTGCGGTTTTTGACGTGGCCGATACTGATAGGCTCTGTAATTAATTACCCTGTGGTTTCTTAACGCAGCCCGTACTGATAAGCTTTCTAATTAATTTCCCTGTGGTTTGTTAACGTAGCCTGTACTGATAAGCATCCTATATAAGTTTCTGCTTCACCACTTTTCATTAGTTTTGTCTTGCCAATCTTCAAGTAAGCATTTTATATTTTATTTCTTTTTCATATTTATTTTTGAAGTTTAGTAACGCCATCCCTCAATTAATATGGACGTAAGTGATTACTTGTCTTTTATTTTTTTGTGATTCTTTTTACCATGCTGTCCTCAACTATTAGTAATGCGTTCCCTCATAGCAACCGAACATTTGCAATCGCTGTCCAGGGTAGCCAAACCCCGGTGATTGCAAGTGCTCGTGTTGCTTATTAAATTAACTTATTTATGCTTATTAAATTAACTTATTTACTTTTTAATTTTAGTTCATTAATTTGTTTATGCAACTACCTATACCACACTCATGTTTTGGGTCATATATTTTTGATTTTTGATTTTGTATTTATACTAAAAGCAAACCTCTAATTACACCTACTCGTATTTGTTAATGATTGCGCTTGCATTTTTCTGGCAATTCTCGCCGTATTTATACTTATTAATTTATTACGTAATTCTTAAAATCAATTACTTCTTTGCACTAACTATTTGTCGAGGGCGCCATGGTACGGAGTTTTACATGGTATTTATTTCAATTTTATTTTCAACCCTTACTATTTTAGGCTGTCCCAGAACCTAAGTTTGAACATCTCGATGTTATGCAATGGTTATTTGACTGCCATACTAACAGGTTTTTTAATTTCTTTTTCAGGGTCCCTTTACCACCGCGTCGAAAGGGATTGAAACGTACCTTTGCCTGTGTGGATACAGGCAGTAGATTTGAAAGACGCCCGCCTTGCAATGTACGCAGGGAATGGGACTGTGGCATCCAAAGTCCCGTTCTGCTGGACTCTGATGCTGAATAGAACTTTGAATAAATGTTCAGCATACCTTTGTTTTTAATTTATGCTAGAAAGGGTGGGGTAATTGTGTCCTTTTTCGTGATTAGTCTTTGTTACTACTAATGTGAAATTATTCCTTACTTATTTATAACTTTGTTCTCTCGCCCCAGTAGGTTACCCATTGCTATATAGTTATGCTAATTCATTAATTACTAATCAGCCATTTAATGCTATTTATTTCTAATGTTCATTTAAGGTAGTCATTTCATTATTTGAAACATTTATGTGAGTTATTCTATTTGCTCGTTTAACTTTGTTCATTTTTATCTATTATTCATTTATTTAATTTATCACTTTTTTAATTATTTATTTATATCAATTTGTTTATTCATTTGATTATTTACTTGGTAATTTAATTATTTTTATTTAAACTATTGTTTATCACTGCCAATTATTTCTTTATATCAATTTGTTTATTCATTTGATTATTTGTTAATTTACTTATATTTATTTAAACTATTATTTTTTTTTCTCGAGGACTAAAAAACACCAACAGGGTCTGTTTAAATAATTTATTTTTTTAGTCAAATTGATTTATCTCACCATCATCTTTCGATTCCTCTATTTCTTCTACTCTCATTCGAAACATCGCGAAATCGGCTTCGTGTTGAAACAATAAGATTTCCATACGGTCCAACCGCCTTTTCAGACGGAAGTTTTCTTCCTCCAAATCTGTTATTCTGCCCTGCATGCTACGAAACCTTTGCTTTAGAGTAGGTAGTTAGGAGCTCCCTGCCGCAAACCCCCCCCCGGGGGGGGGGGGGTCTGCGGCAACTTTTGATTACGCAATTTTTTCACACTATAGTGAGGGGGTTTTTTTGGTCCTGGGATTTTCAATACAAAAAATTTTTTTCAATAGAAAAATCCGACTACCACTAAAAAAGCCAAGGATTTATCACACTATAGTGAGGGGGTCTCGATGGTCCTGGGATTTTCAATACAAAAAATTTTTTTCAATACAAAAAGGCGGTCTTCAATAAAAAAGCATGGAATTTTCAGACTATAGCGAGGGGGTCTCGATGGTCCTGGGATTTTCAATACAAAAAAATTTTTTCTATACAAAAACGATGGTCTCAATAAAAAAGCATGGTAATTTAAGGTCTCAGGATATTTTCAATACAAAAAGCTGGTCTACACTAAAAAAGCATGGTAATTTAAGGTCTCAGGATATTTTCAATACAAAAAGGCGGTCTTCAATAAAAAAGCAAGGTAATTTAAGGTCTCAGGATATTTTCAATACAAAAAGGCGGTCTACACTAAAAAAGCATGGTCATTTAAGGTCTCAGGATATTTTCAATACAAAAATCCGACTACCACTAAAAAAGCCAAGGATTTATCACACTATAGTAAGAGGGTCTCGATGGTCCTGGGATTTTCAATACAAAAAGGTGATCTACACTAAAATGCATAGTAATTTAAAGTCTCAGGATATTTTCAATACAAAAATCCGACTACCACTAAAAAAGCATGGAATTTTCAGACTATAGTGAAGGGGTCTCGATGGTCCTGGAATTTTCAATAGAAAATTTTTTTTTTAATAGAAAATCCAACTATCAATAAAAAAGCATGGTAATTTAAGGTCTCAGGATATTTTCAATACAAATAGGTGGTCTACACTAAAAAAGCCAAGGATTTTTCAGACTATAGTGAGGTGGGTCTGCTTGGTCCTGAGAACTTCAATAGAAAAAAGGTGGTCTACACTAAAAAACGTGGTAAATTTTTTCAATTAAAGTAAATAATGGTCCAAATTTTTGAATTACAGTAAATTATGGGTCTAAAATTTTGAATTACAGTAAATTATGGTCCAAATTTTTCAATTACATTAAATTATGGTCCTAAAAAATTAAATTAAAGTAAATTATGGTTCTAAAAAATTAAATTAAAGTAAATTATGGCTCAAATTTTTAAATTAAAGTAAATAATGGTTCAAAATTTAAGATTAAAGTTAATTAAGGGCTCAACTAAGTAAGTTAAGGTTTAAATTTTTGAATTAAGTAAATTATGGGTCTAAAAATTAAATTAAAGTAAATTATGGTTCTAAAAATTAAATTAAAGTAAATTATGGGTCTAAAAATTGAATTACAGTAAATTATGGCTCAAATTTTTAAATTAAAGTAAATAATGGTCCTAAAAAATTAAATTAAAGTAAATTATGGTTCTAAAAAATTAAATTACAGTAAATTATGGGTCTAAAAATTGAATTACAGTAAATTATGGCTCAAATTTTTAAATAAAAGTAAATAATGGTTCAAAAAAAATTAAATTACAGTAAATTATGGGTCTAAAAATTAAATTAAAGTAAATAATGGTCCAAATTTTAAAATTACAGTAAATAATGGTCCTAAAAATTAAATTAAAGTAAATAATGGTCCAAATTTTTCAATTAAAGTAAATTATGGGCTAATATTTTTGAATTAAAGTAAATAATGGTCCAAATTTTTAAATTAAAGTTAATTATGTTCCTAAAAAATTAAATTAGGGTTCATATTTTAAAATTAAGTAATCAATGGGCTCAGATTTTTCAATTAAAGTAAATTTATGTTCTAAAATATTAAATTAAAGTAAATAATGGTCTAAAAAATTAAATTAAAGTAAATTTATGTTCTAAAATATTAAATTAAAGTAAATAATGGTCCAAATTTTAAAATTAATGGTTCAAATTTTTAATTAAAGTAAATCAAGGTCCAAAATTTTAAATTAAAGTAATGAATGGGCTCAAATAACTAAATTAAGGTTCTAAAAAATTAAATTAAAGTAAATAATGGTCCAAATTTTAAAATTAAGTAATCAATGGTAAAAAAATTTTAAATTAAAGTTAAATAAGTAAATTAAAGTAATAATTTTTAAATAAGTAAATTAAAGTAATGTAATAAGTAAATTAAAGTAAAATTTTAAAATTTATTAACAAAAAGTTGAAATAATATTAAAAGTAAATTTTTCTCAATTAAAAGTAAATTTTTCCCAATTAAAAGTAAATTTTAAATTGCAACCATAAATAAATAATTTAAAATTTAAAAAAATAATTATTTTTGTTTATATTTGTTTAATTACTTGTTATTATAAATAAATAAATAATTTTTGTTATTTATTTATTTTTAAATGGGAAAAATTTAATTTTAAATGGGAAAAATTTAATTTTAAATGGGAAAAATTTACTTTTAAATGGGAAAAATTTACTTTTAAATGGTAAAAATTTACTTTTAAATGGTAAAAATTTACTTTTAAATGGTAAAAATTTACTTTTCTCTGGGAAATGGTATAGAAGGTGTTTGAGAATTGAAATATTTTAATGAAAATTTTTATGAAATATTTTTTAAGTTAATTTTTAATGGAAATTTTTTATGAATAATTTTCAATGATAATTTTAGATGGAAATTTTTAAGATAATTTTTAATGAAAATTTTTATGAAATATTTTTCAAAGACAAATTTTAATAATAATTCAACAACAAACCAACAACTTAGTACCAACAACCAGTAACTTATGAACATGTATTAACAACCAGATACCTACAACTAGTTACTAACAACCACCTACCAACTACTCACAACCACCATCAACCAGCTACTAAGCATTAATTACCAACTACTAAGTAACAACAATCACCTACCAAGTACTAACAACTAAAAAAAAACCAACAACTAGCTACAACCTACCAAGTACTAACAACCAACAACAACCACCTAACAACTAACTACCACCTACCAAGTACATATAACCAACATCCACCAGGTACTAAGCATTAATTACCAACTACTAAGTACCCACAACCACCTACCCATTAACTAGCTACAACCACCTAACAACCAATTACCTGCTACCAAGTACTTACAACTAGATACCACGTACTAAATAACTCTCAAACAACCAGATACTTACAACCAAGTACAAATACCAAGTACCTACAACTAGTTACTAACAACTAGTTACCTGATACTAAGTACCTACAACCAACTACTAAGTACTAACAACCAAAAACAACCAACCAACTAGGTACTAGATACCAAGTACCTACAACCACCTACCCATTAACTAGCTACAACCGGCTAACAACTAGCTACAACCTACCAAGTACTTACAACCAGATGACTACATGAAATTATTGGTTAAATATGAAAATAAGGATTATATTTAGTTGTTAAGTAAATTATGGTGTAAAATTAAGAAATAAAGAATAATTAGGTAAATTAAAGTTAAAAATTTTAAATAAGTAAATTAAGGTTCAAAATTTAAAATTAAGTATCCAATGGTTCAAATTTTAAATTAAAGCTAAATAAGTAAATTAAAGTAAGATTTTTAAATTTATTATCAAAAGATTGAATAACCACCAACTTTTTTGAGAAATGTAATTTTTAATGAAAATTTAAATGGAAACTTTTTTTTAAATGTAAATTTTTTCAAAGTTAAATGAAAATTTTAATGGAATAATAATAATAATAATAATAATAATAATAATAATAATAATAATAATTCAACAGTTCCCAACAATCGGTTACTAAATATTTTTAACTAGGTGCTAACAAATAAGTACTTTCAACATGATACCATGTACTAACTCTCAAACAATCAGATACTTACAACTAACTACTAAATATTCTTCATTGTATTTTATGAAATGCATTTTAAATTAATTTTTGATCTGTCTTCAAAAATATGTTTAATTACAATCAATAGAAAACCTTTTCAAATTTAACAAAAATGTTGATTTTCATCAAAAAACCACAACTTAATCACTTTAAAACACTACGTGAAATTCAAAATAATTTAGATTACAATGAAAGACTAATGAATTCTAATTTACAAAACAATCTTCTTTTAATTGATAACTTATTATTGGAAAGTAAAAATCGCATTCAATAAATACTTATCGTTGATCAGTTTTATTATATATACTCTGAGTTTATCCGACAGGATGTTTTGACCCCCTAAGGGTACTGGTCATAAGGGTACTGGTCGTAAGGGTATTAGTCGTAAAGGTACTGGTCGTAAGGATATTGCTAACTTGCAATCCCCTACCTACCCATTAACTAGCTACTAAGTACTAACCACTATGTTTCAAACAACAAAATACTAAACACTTACAACTATGTACTAACAACCACCATCAAAACCCATCGAGAAATTAACAAATATCAACCTATAACTAGATACTAACAACATCGTACCAACTACCAAGTACAAGATACCAACAACTTAGTATCATCTACCAGTAACAATAAACACGTATTTTCAACTAGATACCAAGTAACAACAATCAACTAACAACATATAAAAATAATAACAATTAAATACAAAATATTCTTCATCACATACACTATCTTCTTATCAAAATAGAAAAAGTCAACCAACTACTTACAACCTACAACTATGTACTAACAAATTGATCTTTAAAAGAAAATGCTCTTCGCCTGAAAATATTGGATGAAAAATTAATTGAACTCAAGACATCAATAACTTGATAAAAATTGATTAAATAATTGTAAAAATTTTAAATTTTCAAAATAAATATCATAAAAATGTAATTAATGGACAAGAAAGAACATTAAATTTGAGTCATTAATCATCCAGTAAATTAAAAAATATTGATCATTCAAGTTGAATCCACTAAGATAATAAATTAATAAAAATTTTGAAATAAGATCTAGATTTAGATTGAATAAATTAATTTTAATTATTTTTTTAAAAGTAATACATGTACTCAAATTGATTGACTGATTGCTCAAAATATTCAAAAAAAAAACAGTAGAAATTCATTAAAATTTGCAAAGTCAGCAATCTACAATAAAAATAATTATCATTAAATTCCAAGAGAGACTAGATAACTAATGATAACATCTAATAAACCAGTAAATTCATTTAAATGACAATAATTGGTATATTCAAGCGAATTCTCTAATAAAATCATCTAAAAGAATCATTTTCCCCTAAATATATCAATATTTAAAGATTAGTATCTTATCGATAAGTACTTGTTAAAGATCATATATTCACTTCAAACTAATAAGATTCCTTAAAATCTCTTAAATGACTATATTTCTACCCTTAATTCATATTATTACAAATATCATCTAAAAAGCATCAAATTTCCTTGAAATAACTATATCTTTAAAGATTAGTATTTTATCGATAAATATCCTTAAAAGGTTATATATTTACCTCAGACTAATAAGATTGCTTAAAATCCCTTTAAATGACTATAATCCTAACTTTAATTCCTATTATCACGAATATTTCCCTATAAAACATGTAAAATAAATTGGTCATTAACCCTAAATAATTTATAAAATCTAATGATAAAACTGGTTATAATTAAATTTTTATTCTAAAAATAAATCACTCTATTTGAAATTTAAAATAATTATTACTGTACAATATAACTGACTAGGTCCCATTGAAAGATTAAATTTATCCATTCAATAAAATATATTTCTTCAAATGATCATTTTTACCAATATTCAACCGATTTAATTACTAATTAAAATCAAGATTTCTTCCAATAAAGATCAATTTTATTTAGTCAATGTTTTAAGTCCATATTTTTCAACTTTTGTCATTCTCCACCTAAATAAAGATAAAAATAAATTAAAGTTGATATCAATCCCAATTATCTGTAAAGATTTCATTGTCAAAACCAAGTAAATCGATCATTAACCCTATTTAATAAAACATAAGTCTAAATTAATATACAATGAATTAATCACAACCTAATAAAACGATATAATTTCAAATTATTATTGATTCATAACTGACTAATGTATTGCAATTTCCCTTAAAACATTGATATTTTACCAACATCATCCTTTAAAAATCATATATTCCCATCTTAACCCATCCTTCATTAAATTCAATCGACTATTTTCCCATCTAAACCGATCTCTCATTAAATATCACCGACAATATCCCATCTTAACTGATCTCTCACCAATTATTTCTACCCCTTTAAACATCTAACCGAATATATCCTTCAATTCTACTCACTTGAATCCTCCTTTAATTCACTCAATCCTCTTAATATCCTTAGAGAACTTCAAAAAGTATGACTTAACTGTTATAGTCACCAATTATTCTTCCATTGAAATAATTTAGAAGCTCAATAATAAGAGCCCACTAAAAGATCAAAATTCACTAAAATTTTCTACAAATATTTACCATCAAATACTGGAGATGATATATATTGATTGATCATAATTCTTCATCGATTCAACCAATCATTTTCAAGCAATAACAGCAAACTAAATTTCTGTATATCCTACAATAATTATCAAGTAAATTTAAAGTCCTTGATAAGGTTAACTGGTTTCTTAGCTTATGTTTTTTAAAGTGCATCAATGAGTAAGTATTCTTAGAAAATTATTGAAAAATTATTTAGTCAAATATATTACAAAGTTATCATCAAAAATCACTTAATTATTAACCTAATTGTCAATGAAATTAATTTTTATTTAAAAACTATTCAATAAAATACCACTAATTATGAAGAAATTAATTAAATTTATCACCATTAAAACTTTTAATCAGTCAACATGAAATTCTTAGAAAATTATTTAATATCCTCATCAAAATTTATCCAACTATTGTACAAACTCTAATTATTAACCTCATTAAAAATAAATTTTTATTTAAAATTAAAAAACATTGTAAATAAAAATACATTCAATTATCAAGAAATTAATTAAATTTATCTTAGAATTAGCATTAAATTACAGAAATTCACAAAAATAATGGAAATTCACAAAAATGATAAAAATTCACAAAAATGATAGAAATTTGCAAAAATGATAGATATCCACAAAAAAATGATGGAAATTCATGAAAATATTAGAAATTCACGAAAAATGATGGGAATTCATGAAAATTATGGAAATCCACAAAAAACGATAAAAATTCACAAAAATGATAGATATCCACAAAAAATTACGTAAAAAATTTATTACAAAAGTAGAATAAAAGTTATAGACTTTTTAAACTTATTGATTAGGCAGTAGAAAGTAACTTTTTTTTAAGTCCTTTAATATTGTATTCTATTCATTATTAAATTTACTATTTTACTATTTTACTATTTTCAATTTAGAAAACAATCATCATAATATTAAATATTTAATCAAAATAAGTTAATACTCAAATATATGTCTTATAAAATACAATCAAAATTAAATACTTCACAAATTTTAAGTAAAGTTTTTTAAATTCTCAAATAAATGTTAAAAAGATATTAATTTATTAATTATAGACTTTTAAACTTATTGGATTAAAACAATAGAATGATATTCAAAATATTAATTAAAATTAATTAAAAGTTAATAAAAATTAAAAATCAATATTGAACGGGGGTATCGGGTATGGTTGAATGCCAAATTGTGAGACGAGGTTAGAAAGTATAATAAAAATGTAATAGGGTGACCATAGAAAAAGTTAATAAGGAAAAACAAATTAATTAAAATTAATTAATCTGTAATGGAAAGCCCGAGCCAATGGAAAGCCCGAGCCCATGGGAAACCCGAGCACTGAAGAAAACCCGATGCGCAGTGAGACCCGAGACACCAGATAAGCGAATAACAATTCGAATAATAATTGGAGGGTAAAAAAATTAAAATAATTGTCGAACCGTTCAAAATTTATTTAGGGTGCCCGGGGAAACAATTAATTTCATTTTGTTAGATAATTGGCCTCTTAAAAACAGTATAAAAGGAGAGCTTAGAAATGAGCAAGCCGCCATTTGGTCGAAGAGAAAAAGGAAAAAGCTAAACAGAAAATCCAGCAAAATCCAGTCAAAAGAGTAAATTTGTGAATTATAAAGAAGCGAAATCGTACAAGACAAGGTAATTGCCCCTTACGTTTCTTACCTTAGCGAACCAAATTCAAATTGAGAGAAAGGTGCAAATAGTGACAAATTGTAATTGTGATAAAAAGTGAATAAAGTTATTCTGTGTTGAGTTTTCGTTGATTTGGTAAAATAAGGACACGAGGAGTCAGAGACAGGACCGACTTACAAGTAAAAACTCAACATTTTGGTGAGCCCGCCCGACGTGATTAAGTCGGCAGTGAATATTGTGGAAAAGTGAAAAGAGAAAATTAAAAATAATTAAAAGTTGAATATAATTGCCGAGATATAAAGTTGAAATTAAATTTGTTAAAGAGAAATTAAATTGAAAGAGAAAAGAAAAAATTGAAATTGAATTTGTTAAAGAGATATTAAATTGAAAAAAGAGAAATTGAACAAATTGTGCAGTTGAATTAAAAGAGTGAAAGTTAACAAAATTTAAAAGATATTGAAATAAAGTTGTGGAAAAGTTATAAAAATTTATAAAAACTATTATTGGAAATTAATTCAAAATTAAAACAAAAGGTAAAGTTAAAAATTGTAATTTTTTAAAATTTAGACGAGAAACAGTTGTCCAAGAGAAATTGTATAATCTGAGAAGTAAAAAACACTTGGAAAATATGGCGACGAGCAACTCAAATATCAATGAACAAATCTCAGTGTCTACTACTCAAGCGAACAATGGAAATGATTATGCCAGTTGTCAAAAGTTACCAGTTGAGCAATATGGAGGAGATCCAGTCGAATTTGTTGACTTTATGGCAGATTATTACATGTATGCTACAGCTTATGGATGGAGCCAAGCAACTATGGTACAACGTCTACCATTATATTTAAAAGGAGCTGCGCGAGAGGCTTGGCAACAGGTTGATAAACGACCTATAGCAAATGATTGGACAAGATTGAAAGATGCGTTGGCAGCCAAGTTGATTGGAGGAGATATAAAGAGAATGATGCGCCAAAAGTTCTACAGTCGAGTGCAAAAGCCCGATGAATCCATAAGTGAGTTTGCTTATCATTTAACCACTCTTGCAGAGAAAGCGTTCGAAGTAAAGCCAGATCAAGAAGAAGTAGCAAAGCAAGTCAAAGAATTACTTCAAGACCAATTTTTGACAGGAGTCAAGAAAGAAATCAAAAAGGCTTTGTGTTTTGTTGATTTTACAAATTTTGATGACTTGATTAGAAAAGCCATGAGAATTGAAATGAATCTTAAAACGACTCAGTGAAAGGCGGAATCATTTGCGATTATCAATGAACCTAGAGATAGATCTATAACCCCAGTCAGCGATAACTTGCTTCAAAGATCAACCAGTCCATCTCCCAAGTTCAGAGTGAAATTTGAACCAAGAAAGTCAACAGACAGTCCAAATGAGGAAAGAGAAAGAACTCTTCAATGCAGTCATTGCCAGAGAATGGGCCATCACATAAATCAATGCTGGTTTAAAAATAACATTCGAAGAAGCCCTAGCCCGGTTCAGTGTGATTACTGTCAAAGAAAAGGACATAGCAATAGCCAATGTTGGTTCAAAAATAAAGAACAGCGTAGTCCAAAGGGAATGCGGTCAGAATGGTTGAAAAGTAATGGTGAGAAAATTTTTAACAGAACGAATATCAGTAACCAGAGAACTAATGATAACATACAATGCTATAATTGTGGAAGGAAAGGACATGTCACTCGAAATTGTTTTGCAAGATCCAGATCTCCATCAACATCACCCTCACCGCAAAGAGACAGAGTCAACCTACAAGGCCAAATTCAATGTCATTCCTGTAGAGGCTATGGACATATGGTTAGATCTTGTCCAAAGAGTAATAATATATTTCAAATGCCGATATTAAAGAAGACGAGATTTCAGAAAGACAAATCGCAATCTGACAATATAGCTTTTGCGCAAACAGATGATTTTAACGAGAGGATTGAAAATGAGATGAAGCAGATGAGTAGACGCTTGGATCGATTAATGTGCAAATTCGAATCGGACGAAGAATTGAGTAACCACATAATGTATGAGTCGCAATCAGAAGGATCAGAGACAGATTCTAAAGAGAAATTGGATAAAGAAGACATAGAAAGAGAAAAAGTAACAATGATTATACTGAGGATCAACAAATTTATTAAAGAGAGAGCAACAGAAACATTGAAAGTAATCTCATCGCTAAAGGAATTGAGTCAAATGACACTGAGCATACGAAAATTGAAAAATGTAATTGAGTTATGTGCGATTATTATGATACCAATTTAAAAGACGAAAAGGAAATTGAAAATGTGATGAAAATATTTGGAAAAACGTATCGAGAAAGTACATGGTTAGATTTTATTTTAATTAATGTTTTAGATGAAAAGGAGAAAGAAGTAGCTTGCATTCGGTGTGAAGCAGGAGATTGTGTAGATGATTTAAAGAATAGATTAGAAGAAAATAATGGGAAACAGATAATAGAATTGAAGTTTAAAAATCGATGTTTACGCAATGATGAGTTTTTAATTGATTGTGGTTTTATACCAGGAAATAAAAATAAAGTGATAGCAAAAATGACAAGATGTTATGAAAATGTAAAAAGTGATCCACAGAAAATTGTAAATGAGCTGAGAGAAGCTTTTGATGAGTGGAATAAAAAGGCAATTGATGAAAAGTTGAAATTGGTAGAGGAAACGGAATTTGACGAAAATAGTAGATTAGAAATTGTAAAGGTAGTACGTCCATATATATATAAAAACTCGAAATATAAAGAAATATTAAAAGGTTTATTACGAAAATTTGGAAAAGAGATTAGAGAGACCAGGATAGAATTGAAACCATTTGTAATAGCATTAGATTATAAAAATGAAGGGAAAATAAAGTATATAGAAGAACATTGGTGTACCAAGGTAGGTAAATTACGAAAGAGAGCCGCTGAAAGAATGGGAAATGATGGAATTATTCAATTGATATTTAAAAGTGAAGAATTAGATGACGATGAATATTTATACGATTGTGGGTTTATACCTCAAGAATTAGATGTAGACGATATTTATGTTCAGAGACAGGATATTCAATAAATTATGTAATAGTAATCAAAAATCAGATATCAAATAAAGGATATGAGTCCGACAGGTCAAATAATGAAATAGAAAGGGATGATGAAAATGAAAGAAGAGTTGAAAATGAAGGTGTACTAGATAACAAGGACATAGGAACTAATGATAAAGATAAAAGTATAATAACAGAAGTATTAAAGGAAGGGCAAGTAACCAAAAGTGAAATGAATAGTGAAATAAAGACTAAAAAGCCTAGAACTTTGTATGAAATAAAAAAGAGCCTGGTGAAGTCAGAATTAGAAGTGGATGAGACAAAAGAGTTATTAAAGAATTTAGTTAAAATAGTATATCCAATGTTCGAAATAAAAGTGAATACAAAGTGCGAATTGGGAGACACAGTGAATGAAATGGAAAAGAAACTTCCTAGTGTTATGCAGAGATTTGGTGAAAATGATGACTTTTGTAATAGAGGGGTCATGAAAACTTTGACGGAAAATGGAATTGATAAAGAAGTAGTACTAACAAGCTTAACATATGCAGTTTTAGAGATAGGAGCTCATAAGATAATGGAATCAGATGAATTAGAGAATTTGATAGATGCAGCTGCTCGAGTTTTAAATGAATATTTAATGAATTGGATAAAAAGGAATGGAGGTTGGACCAAACTGGTAAAAGTGCTTACTATAAATGAAAATAACGAAATTAATATACCTCATAAATCGCTAAATGGGAGAGTTAGCCCAATATTGAGAAAAACGATGGTATTTCCATGGGTAATGTTTATGATAATTGTTTTGTGCGCAATAATTACCCAGACAATCTGTATGACTGCATATGATTGTTCGCAAACGGAAATGGGAAAAATTTATTCGGTAGTAGATGTGTCAGAATGTTCGGATGCATACCCGAGAAAACTAAAGATTGAAAAAGATGTAAAATATCATGTATATCAAGAATCTGATTTGAGACGAACGAAGGTTCGAGAATGTATAGTTAAACATACTACATTTATATTTTATTGTGGGAAGTGGAGCCATACTTCATTGATAAAGATGTATACAATCCCAAGACCAGTGGAAGTTATGCCAGAAAATTGTTTAGCAGCATTTCAAACAGAAGAATTGAAAATAAGTTCGGAAATTAAACTGAAGGCAAAAATAAATCATAGGACGAGAGAAACGGTGGTTACGAAAGGAGTAATGAAGCAAGACGGAGATTGTGAAGGGGAACCGTACAAAGTCAGTGGTAAAATTATTCAAAAAGCAGTAGTGATAGAAGAATATCTAACGGAATTGAGAGAATTTGAAGGAGCTTTTGATGATGATACCGGGAAGTTACAGACCCACCCATTTTGTAATATGAAACAAAATAACTGTCAAACGGGGGAATCAATTCTTGTTTATGAAGTAAAAACTAATGTATGTAACTTTTTAAAAAAAAAAAAAGCGAATTTAAAAACGATGAATTTCAAAGAAATTAGTGGAGAGCAGTTTAGGGAAAGGCCTGACAATATTAATGTAAATTATGGAGTAAATATGACAATCAGATCAACGCTCGTTTGGACAAGAAAAACAGCGACTGTATTAATGTCAATAATTCCGATGGACGCCATGCGTTTTATATTAAAGGAAGTTACCAATAAATGTGGTCAGATGGTATACTCCACAAATTACAAAGGAGTTTACGTATCAACAGTAATGGTACAGGAAGCTAAAACTAGAATTCATACGGGTGATATTAAATTAACCCACTACTTTAACAATAAAATTGATTATTTATTTCATTATAGTCAGAACACCATGGAGAATGTCTATCGAGAAATAATCTTAAATGATTGTAAATTAAATAAAGAAATACTTCGAAATCGAATGGCAATGGCCATCACAAACCCAAATTTGGTTGCACCCATGTTAATATCAGAAAATGGAGTGTTTGCGAGAATCTTCGAAGAAGCTTTATACAGTTATAAATGTAAGGAAGTGTCAGTAAAAATAATGAAATACGAAAAATGTACTAATGAATTGCCAGTTAGCGTCGATGGGAAGATACGATTTATGGAACCAATAACACGGATATTACTTGACGAAAACACAAAACCAAAATTACTCCAGTGCAATAGATTGCTAGCCCCGTTATACCGTTTGGCACCAGATTCTTGGGTAGCATTACCCGATTACCGAGGAGTTAGAACTCCAGATAAATTGGAATTAATCAATTTAGAGTATTTAATGAACTTTACATCCCTAAATAAAATGGCACAACTAGGTCTCTACGCAAGCGAGGATATAGAAGAAGCTCAAAGAAATTTATTATTTCCATCAAAGAAAGAACGGGTGATATCAGAAATGATTGATACAATATTACCAAACGGAGAGAGTAAGGTCAATTATGAATATCTCCTAACGCCAGATCATTTCAAAAAAGCAACGTACAAAACGATGGAAAAGATTTGGGGAAAATTTATGTTCTTAGGACAAGCGTGTGCTGGTTTGATTGGCATCTATGTGATCGTAGTAACAATAAAGGTGATACTATCTCAAATTTTATCTGCTCATAGAATATATAAAATATCCGGATGGTCATGGAAAATAATTATTGGTTGTATTCCGTTTATAGCAAGATTTTTTATTACTCATCATCAATATAAAGAAACTGATCAAAAGAGTGAAGAATCTTTGTGTGAATCGAGGGATAGAAATAGTGGCAAAAACAATAACAATGACAATGGCAGGAACGAGCAAATGTATTTTAGAAAAGAAATAATGAAAAGCGAGGTAAAACCAGAGTCACGGTGCCTACTAGAACAGAGGCCAAAACTTACAGGAATCGACACTCTCTCAAAATGGTATACACCGGTATTCCTTCCAACAGCACCAACATATCCAAGTGAAAGGCTAAAAGAAATGAAACCAGTAGAACATATTAAACTAGAAGCCGAAAGGATTGAACCAACAAGTGCCGAAATAGAACGGAAAAACATGCTCGGATTACCATGTAGTTATGCGTTGATGACAATAGGAAATAGAAGCAAACAACCTCGAACAAATATACTATTTAACGAGAGAAAGGTCAAAGCCTTGTTAGATTCCGGTTCCAGTTATACTATAGTATCAGATAAACTGTTGACAAGGGAAGAGAGAGCAAAGATGAAACCGACGAATAAAATTATTAAATCAATGTCTCACAATGTACTGAATATAATCGGGAAGTTAGAAGTCAAATTAATCATTGGTAATCAAGAAATAACACATTATGTGTCAGTAATGAGTAAAAGCCCTGTTGAATGTCTAATTGATATGGATGTTATGGAGCAACTGCGAGGAATTGCGCTAGATCTGACAACAGGAAAATTAATAAAGGGACAATTAGATACAGTTGCAAATAAACCAAGAGAAGTTGTTTTAAATCAAACGTTGGAAATACCAGCAAGAAGCGAAATAATATGTTATGCTAGTGTAGCAAACACGTCAGATGACGAATGTGTTTTCGAACCCAGTCGAAAACTAGTAGAGAAATACGAATTCCCAATGTGCGACGAGATAGTACAAGTAAAAGATCAGGCAGTGCCAGTGAGAATGGATAATCTTAGCACAAAATCTATTCAAATGAAACCTAACACGAAGTTAGGAAAGCTAATTAAATTTAAAACAGAAGAAGCCCAAAAATTACCAAGAAACATCAAAATTTATAGAAAACCACAAGTGACGAGCAACGATTTGACAGAAGCACAAAAACAACAGTTTATGGCATTATTAAAAAGGTACAAAAGAGTGTTTGCAAAGCACGAGTACGATTTGGGACTTACCCAGGTGATCGAACATGAGATACCACTACTCGATGAAACTCCTATTAAATTACGACCGTATAGAATCCCTTATATACATCAAGAGGAAAGTGATAGACAGATAAAAGCGATGAAAGAGTTTGACATAATAAGAGACAGTTCATCACCATTCTCATCCTCAATAGTAGTAGTCAAAAAGAAAGACGGTGATTTACGGTTTTGTGTGGATTATCGAAAATTGAATCAGGCTACAAGAAAAGACACCAAACCTATTCCAGTTCCACAGGAAATGTTTGATCAAATGGGGGAAGTACAATTCTTCACAGTAATCGATTTGAATAAGGGATATAATCAATTTAAAGTAAAAGAGGAAGATAGAAGGAAAACGGCATTTTCAGACGGTAAAGGCTTGTACGAATTCAATGTGTTACCATTTGGCTTAACGGGAGCGCCAGCCACGTTCCAGCGAGGTATGAATTTTGTGTTGAGAGACATCCCACACGCATTAGTTTATATTGATGATATAATAATATTTTCGAATAATTTTCAGGAACATTTGGAAGATGTAGAAACAGTATTCCAAAGGTTGTTAAGGGCCAATTTAAAAATAAAACCCTCAAAATGTGAATGGGGGAAATCAGAGGTAGTCTATGTTGGTCATATTATATCCCGAAATGGATTACAGCCAAACCCCGAAAATGTAGAAAAAATTAAAAATTATCCAATTCCAAAAAATGTAGATCATGTTAGACAATTTCTCGGATTAGCCAGTTATTATAGAAAATTCATTAAAAATTTTGCGCATGTAGCACAACCCCTGAACATGTTATTAAAAAAGCAGGCTCAATTTAAATGGACAAAAACACAACAGGAAGCGTTCGAATCGCTGAAAGAGAGTTTGATTAAAAATCCAATATTAAGATGTCCAAATTTTAAAATACCATTTTTCCTAATGACAGATGCTAGCAATTTTGCGTTGGGCGCAGTGCTAGGACAACAGGTTGAAGGAGAAAGAGATCACGTCATCGCATATGCGAGTAGAACTTTGAAACCGCATGAAAAGATTTATTCTACGATTGAAAAAGAAACGTTGGCATTAGTTTATGGAATAACTACATTTCGACAGTATTTAGTTGGGAGAAGATTTGTTGTCTTTACGGACCATAACCCTTTACAATGGCTCATGAAGCATAGAGATTCAACAAGTAAGTTGATTAGATGGTCAATTGCACTACAGGAATATGATTTTGAAATTAAATACCGTACGGGTAAATCAAATGCAAATGCAGACACACTGTCGAGAAGAAAATAATAATAATAATGAAAAAACGAACTATAATGATACGATATTTATGGTAATTAAATCAGCAACTAATATAAAGGAATTACAATATGATCAAGAAAATGATGAGGAACTAAACCAATTACGGAAAAATGCAGTAACAATTAAAAAGGAGAGTGATTGGAAACATATTGTTGAGGAAAAACATAAATATATTATCCACGAGGGTTTGTTAAAATGTGTAAAAAATGATAATTTACTAATTATAGTTCCAGCAAAACATCGAGAAGCATTATTGTTGATTTACCACGATGGAGCACTAGGAGGGCATTTATCGGCCCGAAAAACATTATCAAGATTGAAATTGAAGTATTATTGGGAGACAATGGAACAAGATGTCAAACAATGGTGCCATACTTGTAGAGTATGCTTGACAAGACGAAATACAGGAAGGAAAATAAAAGTTCCATTAAGACCTATGCCGGTGCCAGCAGCGCCAATGGAATTGACAGCAATGGACATTGTCGGTCCATTGCCGGAAACAATAAATGGCAATAAATATATCGTTGTATTTTGCGACTATCTAACTAAATGGCCAGAAGCATATGCCATGCCAAATCAAAAGGCAGAAACAGTTGCAAAATTATTAGTAGAAAATATTATTTTCCGATATGGAGCACCAAAGAAATTGCTTACAGATCAAGGAACGAATTTTCAAAGTGAATTATTTAGTTCGATATCGGAGCTATTTGGTATATTAAAACTTAGTACATCACCATATCATCCACAAACAGACGGCCTAGTAGAAAGGTTTAACGGAACATTAATTAATATGATATCATCTTATGTAAATCGAAAACAAAGAGATTGGGATTTATTTATCAAACCATGTTTATTCGCATATCGAAATGCAGTTAATGAAAGCACTGGTGAAACACCCTTTTATCTTATGTATCTACGGCGAAATAATATGCCAATTGATTTGAAATTTCAAACTCCTATGTCACAGTATATGAATATATCCGATTATAAAGTAATTATGCATGAGAGATTACAGTCAGTGTGGGCTCAAGCTGGTTTAAAAATAAGACATAGCCAGGAAACGTATAAAGAATCCTACGACAGAAAAGCACATGCTCATAATATTAAAATAGGAGATTTAGTCTATGTGAATAAACCAGAACCAGAAAAGGGCTTGTCACCAAAGTTACAACGACCGTTTAAAGGACCGTATATTGTATGTGATACAACAGAAACCAACCTGAAATTACGTCCACAAAATAATAAAAAGGCTGGGACAATTATAGTTCATGCAAATCGTTGTAAGAAAGTGCCGGCAATGGAGAGTGATAGATATCCGTTAAGATCGAAAAAGAACAAATCAGTAGAAGAAAAAGTGGTCAAGCAAAAAGTTATTAAAAACCCAGTACCCTTAGGATATACCACTAAAGTCCTGTTAATAACAACAATAATGCTACTAAATGTTTTGGGAACAAATGCAGGCCGATCTTTTCCAAAGTATGCAATAAAAAGGGTCCCATTATTGGAGAAAATCCATATATATTCAACATGTACCCAAATAGTATGGTTTTATCTGTGTGGGTCAACGGAAGAAATAGAAATAAGTAATTTATTAAATCACTTTGACCCACCTGTAAAGTTGAATTTCAATAAAAATATTTTCGTGGCTCGTCAATTAACAGTCAATTATGAATACACTTGGCAAATAACAGAGTTACTATTTCAAAATAATAATACAAAAATACGTAATATAATCCAAATTGAAAAATTAACAAAATATTTAAACAGTCTGGTTTCAATAGAACCAGTAGTGAATGGAATCGACGTATATTGGGAACCCCACGAATCCCAAAAAGTGAAATTAATCTTCCAAAATAATATTATCGATACATTAAACATCAGAAAACCCTTTGTCCATTACAATAATTTAAAATTAAATCAAACGTATGATATCGTTGCGCAATATTATGAAAAGCTTTTGCGTGAAAATGGTACCGAAATCGATAACCAGTGGGTAAAAATTGAGTCTACTCGACAATCCATAAAATTGGAAAATGAACCAAATCGTATTATTTTACGATATGATAATCAAAAATGGATAGCCACGCGACAAGCGATAAACAATAACAAAGTGGAAATTTATTATTGCGGAAAACTGCAAGCTATATTGCAAGGTAATATTACATCTAAAATATTAACATTTCAGCAAATACGTTCAAAGTCAACTTCAAAAATTGTGATTGTAAAAATAAAATATTATCAACGTGCTTTTCATCCCGATCATTGGAAAATCGTTCTAGTGGAAAGTAAACCTATTCGAGTACAATTTGATACAACTGAGGCAGAAAGCTCAAAATATATGCACAATTCATCAACCAATGTGATTCATCAACTCATAAATGACATAAATTCTTCTCGTATTAATGGAACGCAAATTCCAAGAAACAAAACTACATTCTCATTATCAAATGATTTTGAAAATACTTATGTTATTTTGTCATCTATCATCATCAGTGTGACACCATTTTCCATTATCATTCTTCTCACTCTACTGATTTACTTTCAAAGACGTAACAGACAATATGATTGTCAATCCAAGACCTCAAAGCCTTGGATTGTCTACAAGGAAACATGGGTCTAGTGAGATACATCTATTTTGCATGCAATTATGATATTATAATAGTACTGTATTAGTAGTAACTTTTATTTTATGATAGTTGTAAAATTTGCACCTTTCAATCAAAGAGAAATATGATTGGCTAAGAGGGATAGAAAAATAAATATGAACAAAATTTTATGGGAAAGAAAATTTAATAACTGTACATAAGGGGTCGTAAAAATAATTAAAATCAGTTTAAATTAATTCAATCAAAAATTAAGATCTTTCAAAATTGAATAGGTAAATTTTTATTAATATTTATTATTTATACAGTGATCACCAAGGCAGTGCCCCTGAGGTACTCTACCGTGTTGACCACTTCAATCTTAAATTCTAACAAATTTAATAGTGAATATTTCAGTAATGGAACAAATCCAAAGAACTAGAGCAATTTATGATGGATATTTGAAGATACACCGCAACCATCACCATCAATGACAACCGGAAAATCCCAAACTACTTGAGAGTGGACGACAGAAAAATGAAAACTCAAATTTTTAAAGTGAGCCGGAAATCGGTGAAAATAATAGAAGAAGATGAAATCAAGGATGGAAATGAGTACACACTACACGTGATCAAAGGGAAAGTGGAGGTGATAGACGAACGACAAAAAGTCTATTGGGAATTACACCAAGGATCATCGTGGAAACTGCAGAAAGAAACCTTGAGGAAAAGGTTGAGAGCATCCAATGAAGAGTCAAGAGTTGTTGTGGAAACACGAAGCCCGAACGAGGAAAATGAAATTCCACAAACCACTTCAAAATTGCCAGATGATCCAACCATGCTTCCAATTACTACAGAAATGCTGAAAAGAAGATGGTCATTTATTCGAAAAGAAATGAGTTTGGAGGAGATACGGAACCGAATTGTGTTTATGGATGCAGAATATGGAACATCAGAAAATAATAAAATGATTCCATTGTCAATAGCGATGATGAATTACGAAGGAAAAATAATTAAAAATTCATATTTGACACCAAGAGGAAGATTGCGTCATTTCAATTCCAGCATTCATGGTATCACAGAGATCGCCAGTAGAAACCAATGCGAGCAGTATACAGAGATGCGAGAAGTGCAAAAACTAACTGTTGGGAAAATTTTAGTGGGACATGATCTTCATGCAGAATTGGAATATTTGAAAATCTGGACAAATCAATTGTACGGAATTAGGGATCTAGCAACAGCACAGGCACTCCAACGAAAAGGAATATCAAGGAGAGGAGAATTCTTTAAACTTAAAACAGTGGTTGAAGAAGTACTCGGAGAACAAACACAAACTGGTATTCACTCAGCATTGGAAGATGTCAAAAATGTACGGAGAGTGTACAGGGAAATTGAGAATTTATGGGAAGATGATGTAAAAATCCAGAAAATAGTCCCATCAAAGAAATATTCTTTAGCCGAATATCAAAAACTTCATGCGATGGACAAAATACCAACAACGAGTGGAACATCCTGTGAGATAGTAGAACAAGTTGATCTAACAATTGAGGAACAAATGGAAATTGACGAAGCACCGTTGAAATGGGCAACGGAAGAGTATTTGAAGCCGATCAAGGAAAGCCTCGAAATGATAATAAGTTCATCGATCCACAGAATTCCGGCATCATTCGAACATGGGCCGATACTTCATTTAGAGAACAGGAAAAGAAAATCTACAACAAAAATCGAAGCCAGCGATTCCATCATGGTGAATGGAATAGTCTATTATCGGGAGAAAACATATATCCGCTACAAGAGTGAGGCGGGAGAAATAGAATTAAAAATTGATTAAATATTGTTATATATAATTTGATTAATAAAAACTTTCCCTCGTCTTATATATATATTTTGGCGTCCCATCCCATAATTTAAAATTGAATAAATAAAATAAATAAAATAATGAATAAACGAATAAATATTATTATGATTATTATTATTATTATTATTATTATTATTATTATTATTATTATTATTATTATTATTATTATTATTATTATCATTATGATCACAATCATCAACAATTTAGTAACAATTATGCTGGAAAGGTCACCATTAGAAATTAATAAATCCCACAAACGAAACAATATAATAGCCATTCCAATCGGTTATCATTATATGGTATTTTCATCAATTAATATCTAAAGTTTTTCAATATGGTTAAACAAAAGGAAATTTTCACGCTGTTAAATATCATAAATAAATTTTATAAGTATTGTTACAACTGAGACAAAAATCCATTGAACAAATATATGAGAACTGAAAAGGCTTCTGAAATATTTATTTCAATATCAATACTTTAAATTGTTTAAATGGATTACCAGTTTCTGAGAAAAATAATAAAAGTAACGCTCTTGAAAGCCACGTTAGGATAATTAAAATTTTCATTATTATTATTATTATTATTATTATTATTATTATTATTATTATTATTATTATTATTATTATTATTATTATTATTATTATTATTATTATTGTTATTATTATCATCATTATTATTACTAAGACGATAGAAAAGTCATTCGCATTAGTAGAAACGTTTTCTCAATTAATTCCATATTGTGCATTTATATAATCTCAATCTAAGCTTCACGTTCATTTATCAGTTATTTCTAATAAAATAATGGGTGAAACTCTCGTCCAATTGGTAAAATTCAAATTGTGCTATCAAGAACTAAATTATTAACAAAAGTTTGCAATTTTACATCATTATATTAATGCATTTCGCAATATTATAGACATTCTAGCTAGACACATTTGCTACAAAATAATTAAATCTAACCATCATGACAGTTTGTCAAGATATTAACAAAAGCCAATGCAAAATGAGCAATAACCATAGCCATAAAGGCCCGATTCGTTGCCAATATTTGCTACAAAATAATTAAATCTAACTATCATGACAGTTGTCAAGATATTAACAAAATCCAATGCAAAATGGGCAATAACCATAGTCATAAAGGCCCAATTCGTCGCCATAAGCAACCAAAATAAGGATATCCTCTGTAACTGTTTAACCATAGTGGTAACCTTTAAAATCACTCTAACTAATTTACTTGACTTTCGACAAAATTACAAACTCTATCATGCGTAAAATGCAAAAGATTATAATTGAAACTCGGACATAATTTGGAGTTAATCGGATGAGAGTGGAGGGGTTGTCTGTGTTGGTTTCTCTCTTGCTTGAGATTGGCAGAATGTTTCTATCATCTGATTTATAATTAATGAATCGACCAATAATTGCCGAATCAAATCGGACCAATGGGATTTGAATAGTTCCAGTTTCTCGACGGGTATTTTTTCTCTCCCTCTACTAGTCATGTAGGGAGCACAGAGATGTTGAGGCGGTTTAGTTGAAAGTCCCCTGAAAAATAAATATGGGAAATTCTGATAACATTTCTTTGACTCGGATTCATTGATTATCCTGAATTGTCAATATAAATGATAAAATTTGTTTATAATATCAAAATAATTATTACATGGAATTGGGGATTTTAATCGTTATGGAAGCATACATTTTGATCAAGAGATATTTTCTATCTATCTAATTTTGATCAAGTTATCTATACTAACATTTGTTAAAAAGGCAAAAGTTTTTCGCCCATTTAAAATTCTTTTAAATCATTTTTAATCAGAATAATTATTTGGTTAATTGCATTAGAAAATTTGATGTTGGGAAATTGCAATGAAACAGTTATTAAGTTTATTATCAGTTATACTTTTTGAAAGGGTAGAATTCACGTTTAAGTTAAAACTGGATATTGCTAATAAACATTTAAATTGTATATATCAGATTACATAAATTTTTATATAAATATTTAAATTAATAAATTAAAGTAAGTTTAAAATATAAAAATAAATTAAAATATATTAAATATTAAAATAAATTAAACCAGCATTGAAATCAGCATCAAAATTAAAATAATAAAAAAAGCCTCGAACAGATTGTTTGAATATTACAAAAAAACGCAGTTTTGTGAATAAAATAAAATTTAGTAATTTTATTTGTTTAATTTATTAATTATGGAGATTGAGAATGAATTCGACGTTGTTGCGGCTAACATGGCGACCACGCCAACAAACCTATTGATTAGCAGGTTGCTACCAGAAAGATTCCACAGAGACGACGACCTGGAAGAATTCATCAAAGAATGCCAAAATTTTTTTAATATTACGAAAACATCTGTCAAGATGCAGATGATTCTGGTTACCACACTGTTGGATAAACCATTATACGATGAATATGAAAAAGCAGAAGGAAAAACATTTGAAGAGAAGCTCAGATCAGCATTTTCGAGGCCAAAATCATTATTCGAAGACTTAAAGGAAGCTCTAAATTATGAACAAGGATCCGATTCAGCAGACCGCTTTATCGAAAAAGTAGAGAAATTAACCAAAAGATTATTGCGACATGAGTGGAACGAAGAAGAAATTAAAAAGTGCCTACTCATGAATGGGGCTCGAGAGAAAAAAGTTAAAAAGGAAATAGAAATGCAAGAACTAAAGACGTCAGAAGAAATTAAAAGCACAATTAGAAAAGTTGAGAAAGTGAATAAAGCTATAAACCATGTTAACTCCATCCGACCTATTACATATATGAAACCTGTCAAAACCTACAGAGATGCCGTTCAAAGACCCGCACAGACAAATACGATGCCAATGTCAAAACCATTGGAAGCGACTAAGAATGTCGTATGCTGGACATGCCAAAAACCAGGTCATTTAAGCCGAGAATGTACTATGAAGAGGAGGATTCAGTGTTTTGGATGTGGATTATATGGACACGTACGCCGAGAATGTCCAAACATTCAGTGTAGGAGATGTAATCTACAAGGTCACAAAGAAACTGAATGCTATACAAACCTAGAAAGATTTAAGCCGAAAATGAATCATTACGGAAGAAATAATGCAGCACACCGAAATAAAGGGGGCCGATTTCAACAGAACAATCAGTATAACAGAAGAGAGGTAGCAGCAATTGGAAATCAAGATGCAAACTATCAACTGAATTATTCAAGTGAAGCCGAAGAGAAATACGACGAAAGGCAATACCCAAACGAGGAAGCTCCATCACAGGAGGCGATGATAGGAGCCATTTATTAGGTAATTTTGATTTTGATGAAAATGCTGGTTATAATAATGTAAATAATTTTTATAATGTAAATAATTTGAATAATGTAAATAATTTGAATAGTGTAGATAATTTTAATATTTTTAGTAAAGATTTATGTAATAATATGGATGATAAAACTAATTTTAATGTTTATAAAAGTAGCAGTATAGATCATAGAAATGAAAACAGCAAAATAATGTGTAGCGATGAAAGAACAGGAGAAAAAGTATATAGTTTCCTAAAAAAGTCATTCGATATGAATGAAGATAAGATTGAGTGGATTAATGAAATTTCCAATAGTATAAAGAACAAAGTGGAACAAAATATATTTACGAAAGACGAATGGAAAGGACCTCGTATGACTTATCATAAAATGCAAGGTAGACCAAGTATAACACTTGAAATTCAGGGGCGCGGAATTGAGTGTCTGTTAGATACAGGAGCACGAGTTAATGTAATGTCTAAAGCAGTACTGGATAAATTGGACAAAGTCGAGATAATAAAAACAGATGAAATGCTAAGGTGTGCAAATGACAGTAAATTGGAGACTATAGGAAAAGTTCAAATTGAGGTAAAGATAGGGAAGCTAACAAAAATAGTGACCTTTACCGTCGTACAAAACATTGTCCCAGATGTTATTGGGGGTATAGAATTACAGAAACAATTTGGTATTGAATTAAGATGGATTCAAGAAGGTGAAATGATATCTAACGAACGTATATGTGAAATTGATGCTAAATTTGGGAGGAATATTACAAATGAAGAAAGATTCCAACATGCGATAGAGAAGTTGAAAGTAAAAGAAGATAAATTGCTTGTAGAAATTATCAAGAGAAATAAATGTGTTTTCATGGCTGACAAGTGGGATGTTGGATGCACTGATTTAATTCAACATAAAATTGAAACAAATGGCGGACCAATAATGATAAAGCCCAGAAGACAGCCTATAAACTTGGAAGAGAAAATAAACATGGCCATTAAAAATCTGGAGGATAATAATATTATAAGGAAGTGTAATTCACCTTGGAATACCCCTTTAGTGTGCGTTTGGAAAAAGGAAAAGAAGGATATCAGACTCTGTTTGGACTTTAGACAACTTAACAAAATTACTGAAAGACAAGCGTTCCCGATGCCTAACGTTGACGAGATCTTAGATGCTTTGCATGGTACTAGATATTTTAGTTCTATTGACCTTGGAAACGCATACTATCAGGTGAAGTTGGATAGAGATTCACAAGAGAAAACAGCTTTTTCAACGAAAGAGGGACAATTCTGTTTCAACCGAATGCCGTTTGGCATCGCTGCAGCACCAGGAACCTTTCAAGAGCTCATGACGAAGATATTAAAGGATTTATGGAAAGACCGGGTAATGGTTTATCTGGACGATATATTAATTTTTACTAACACAATGGAAGAACACTATAAACTGCTGGAAAGAGTATTGCAGAAAATCGCAGAAGCTAAACTAAGAATTAATCCTGAAAAATGTCAAATACTGAAAAGCGAAGTGAAATTCTTAGGCCATATTATAAATAGAGACGGCATCCAAACGGATCAGAGCAAAATTGAAGCTATTCAATCATTTCAAAGGCCGAAATGTGTGAAAAATTTAAGGAGTTTCTTGGGTATTTGCAACTATTATCGAAAATTTATTAAAGAATACGCAAAGAAGGCAAGAGCTTTAGAGAGTATATGTGGTAAAAATAGCGACAAAATAATATGGAATGAAAATTGTGAGCAGGCTTTTGAGAATATGAAGTTGGCATTAATAACCGCACCGATTTTGGTATTTCCTGATTTTAAGAAAGAATTCATACTGGATACGGATGCAAGTTTCGATACAATCGGCGCAGTCTTATCACAGAAGAATGACATGGGATATGAGCAAGTTATCGCTTATGGCTCACATGCGATGAATGACCACGAAAGAGGCTATTGTATTACAAGAAAGGAACTCCTGGCTATATATTATTTTTGTCGGCATTTCAATCACTATTTATATGGAAAAAGATTTACACTACGTACAGATCATAAAGCAATAACATTTATGCTAACCACGAAGAAGCCAATTACAGCTCAATTCCAGACCTGGATAAACTATTTAAGTAGCCTTGATATAAAAATGGAATTTAGAAAGGGTACACTACATACTAACGCAGACATGTTATCGAGGAAAACGTGTGGCACATGTGTACAATGTCTTATGGAACACGATAATCCTAAAATGGGAAGAATGAAAACCAGAATGTTAAATATAATGACTGAAGACAAAGGAGAGGAATGGCAAATGAATAGTGATGAAATAGAGGAGATTAAAAATAAAATAAGAACGCAAAAGAGTGGAAGGTTTATAATAGAGGATAATATTATTTATACCAAAGATAAAAGAATATGGATACCAGAGAGCAAAAGAAGAGAAATGATTAACAAAACACATCTATTACTGTGCCATGCTGGAGTTGACAAAGTTATCAAATACATACAAAACAATTTTGATATGAGAGATCTAATAAAGGAAGTAAAAACGACAATATCAAATTGCGAATCGTGTCAAAAAGTTAAAGTTGTAACTACAAAGATGAAAGAGAAACCAAAAGTACTTGAAGCATCCGAACCCTTCGAGAAAATATATATGGACATATGTGGCCCAATGAAAGAAACATTTAACAGGAAAAGATACATTTGCGCAATAATCGACCATTACAGCAAATACATCTCGTTAACAGCTATAAATAAACAGGATGAAGAGACAATTGGGAAGATATTGTTAAACAACTGGATTCTAAAATTTGGGGCACCCAAAGAACTACATGTAGATTGCGGGAAAACATTCGAAGCTAATAGCATAAAGAATATAAGCAAAAATGCAGGGTTCGAGATAGTGTATTCGAGTCCATATCATCATAATACGAATGGTATAATCGAAAGACAATTCCGGACAATAAGAGATTTTATTAATGCATCGCTGAAAGACGGAAATACAAAAGACTGGGCAGACCTTATCCCAGATATAGAATATACACTCAACGCAACCATTCAAAAAACAACGGGAGTAAGCCCAGCTGAAATTATTTTTGGTAGGAAGATTGATAGATCAAAATGGTATAATGATAGTAGAATCAACAGGAACGATATCGCATTGAAAATTGAAAGTAAAAGACAAAATGAGGAAACAACAACTGCAAGGAGGTTGGATATTGGAGACAAAGTGTTAATCAAACGAGAAATACGAAACAAGGATCAAGATAGATATGAAGGACCATACACGGTAACAAAACGAATACACGATCGCAGTTATATGCTGAGAGATAAAAGTGGGAAGTCTTTAATCAGGAATATTGAAAAGATTAAAGAATTTAAAGAAGGGGGATGAAAGGGTAGAATTCACGTTTAAGTTAAAACTGGATATTGCTAATAAACATTTAAATTGTATATATCAGATTACATAAATTTTTATATAAATATTTAAATTAATAAATTAAAGTAAGTTTAAAATATAAAAATAAATTAAAATATATTAAATATTAAAATAAATTAAACCAGCATTGAAATCAGCATCAAAATTAAAATAATAAAAAAAGCCTCGAACAGATTGTTTGAATATTACAAAAAAACGCAGTTTTGTGAATAAAATAAAATTTAGTAATTTTATTTGTTTAATTTATTAATTATGGAGATTGAGAATGAATTCGACGTTGTTGCGGCTAACACTTTTGAAAAAATCTTTTATATATTTTTATTTTTAATAATGAATAATAATGAATAATCTGAATTATAAATTTTATTTTTATAAACCAGGCATCGATAATTTTTTTGGCTGCGGGTCTCGCCCTGACATTTTGAAATTGAAAATATTTTGAAAATTTTGATAAGAAATCATCCCTATTGTTGCTGATACAAAGATCTGCCCTGCATGCTACGAAACTTTTGCTTTAGTTCTTGCGTATTTGCTTTACACTCTTTGCATGACATCTCCGAGGCTTCTTGCATTCTCTGAAATTAAATGATAGTCACTTTTTTTGTATCACTCTTTATTCGCAAAGCATCAACACCTCGCTTCGAATCCCATTACACAAATTACACAGTTCATCCTATGGTACTTATAAAACATGCACATTGTTGATATAAATGTAATATATTTTTATACACTATTTATAGCATGCAGATCACAATTTATAGTCTTGTCTCATAATATGAATATGATGGTGGTTGAAGGATAGTTAGTTGTCTCTCTTTTACACATATCAAGATGGTGATGATTGTTGGGGTTAGAGCAAAAACAAAATAAATTTCACAGGGTACCAGAAAGCAGAACAAAAATTGGTAAAATCAATATGAGTACAAAATTAATTAAAAGTTAATAAAAATTAAAAATCAATATTGAACGGGGGTATCGGGTATGGTTGAATGCCAAATTGTGAGACGAGGTTAGAAAGTATAATAAAAATGTAATAGGGTGACCATAGAAAAAGTTAATAAGGAAAAACAAATTAATTAAAATTAATTAATCTGTAATGGAAAGCCCGAGCCAATGGAAAGCCCGAGCCCATGGGAAACCCGAGCACTGAAGAAAACCCGATGCGCAGTGAGACCCGAGACACCAGATAAGGGAATAACAATTCGAATAATAATTGGAGGGTAAAAAAATTAAAATAATTGTCGAACCGTTCAAAATTTATTTAGGGTGCCCGGGGAAACAATTAATTTCATTTTGTTAGATAATTGGCCTCTTAAAAACAGTATAAAAGGAGAGCTTAGAAATGAGCAAGCCGCCATTTGGTCGAAGAGAAAAAGGAAAAAGCTAAACAGAAAATCCAGCAAGGACAAGTCAAAAGAGTAAATTTGTGAATTATAAAGAAGCGAAATCGTACAAGACAAGGTAATTGCTCCTTACGTTTCTTACCTTAGCGAACCAAATTCAAATTGAGAGAAAGGTGCAAATAGTGACAAATTGTAATTGTGATAAAAAGTGAATAAAGTTATTCTGTGTTGAGTTTTCGTTGATTTGGTAAAATAAGGACACGAGGAGTCAGAGACAGGACCGACTTACAAACAAAAACTCAACATGATTATGAATGTTATTGATAAGATGAGAAAACCTGTTACTAAAATGTAAATGAGATATTCACAATAGTTGACTGTCAAATCCGAATTTATCATCATTAGTTTATTTGAGTTAGGTTTTGTCGTCTCTTGGGTCGGTAATTGGAAAGGTGATGTGGTTGTATATGATTTTCGTTTCGATTCATTGATTGTCTTGACTTCCACGAAAACTGTTTGCCATCTGCCTGGTTCGGTTATCCATCGCTGATATTTAACTGTTAATTCCCATGCCGTCTCTAAATCAGAAGTGTAAAGTGTAAAAAAATGATTACCGGCATCTAATATAGTCAGGGTTTTTTGTTTGTAGATAATAACAACTCTTTCATCATTTCCTGATTTTCTATATATCGTTACCGGTCCATTTCCAACACTCAGGGTTATACGATTTGACTCGTCTCTGAGATAGATAGACTGGGTCTCACTCTTAAATCGTGACCATTGGTTTCTCACTACCGTTCCATTTTCGAGGCATATGTTCTCGTAGTAGTTTGCATTAACTGAATAATTTTGATTCATTTTCAATTTCTCATAGCGGATAAATGATTTTCGCGAGTTAAGGGTGTCGACATTTAACCCTTGAAATGTGATTCGCACTTTCACCAAGTCCACTGGCTTCCAATATATATTGATTCCATTTATCTCTGGTTCTATTTCGATCAAGTTTCGCATCCCTTTTGTGTACACTTCTATCGGAATTTGCGTGTACCACTTTGACATGTTCTGTCTCAACAGCCATTGGTATTTGAAATTTGGCTTTAACTTTCGTACCGCAAATATATCTTTATCATAATTTAGTTCTACCACTGGTGCCGTATTGTCTAGTAAATTAATGATGTCTATTTGGTCTGCGATCTCGCATTTACAGCTCCATACTATATTTGTTAGAGTGGAATATATACGTATTTTCTCCATTCCTCGGATTTTGTTTACCGCATATGGTAAGTCGATCTTTTTGCCGCTCGCGACTGTTACTAACATCAGCATTATTGCTACATATAATATCTTATTGATGTAGCTGACTGGTGTTGGATTTTTCGTGAATTTCTGTTTCAATTTTGTTTGACCCGTTACTTTATTCTGCTTGGATCTTAAGGGGTATCTAGATTCATCTTCCTCTGGCACTAGTTTACATCGATTTGCATGCACAATCATCGGGTTAGCCTTTTTACTCCTGAATGGTAATAACTTCAAATCGGTTTCGGTGGTGTCGCACACTTTGTAGGGTCCTTTAAATGGTCTTTGCAATTTAGGCGATAAACCTTTGAGAGGTTCCGGTCTGTTTAGATATACTAGATCTCCAATCTTTATGCCATGCACATGTGCTTTTTTATCGTAGGTTTCTTTATATTTCTCCTGGTTGTGTTTTATTGTCAAACCGGCTTTAGTCCATACTGACTGCATTCTTTCTTGCATCAATGCCTTATAATCGGGTATCTCCATATATTGTGAAATTGTTGGTTGGAATTTGAGATCAATCGGCATATTATTTTTCCTTAAATACATCAAATAAAAAGGGGTCTCACCTGTACTTTGATTTACTGCATTTCTGTAGGCAAATAGGCACGGCTTTATGAAGTCGTCAAAATCTTTCTGTTTTCGGTTCACATATGATGAGATCATATTTATCAGTGTCCCATTAAATCGTTCCACTAATCCATCAGTTTGTGGATGATATGGTGACGTATTCAATTTCCAAATTCCAAATAGGTCTGTGATTGATTTGAACATCTCGCTTTGAAAGTTCTTTCCTTGATCAGTTAACAATTTCTTTGGAGTGCCATAGCGAAATATTATGTTTTCCACAAATATTCTAGCAATCGTGTCTGCTTTTTGGTTTGGAATAGCGTATGCTTCTGGCTATTTGGTAAAGTAGTCACAAAAAACAACAATGTATTTGTTTCCTTTTGTTGTTTCCGGTAATGGTCCCAGAATATCCATTGCCGTCATCTCCATTGGTGCTGCAGGTACTGGCATCGGTTTTAATGGTACTTTAATCTCTTTACCAGTATTTCTGCGGGTGATGCACACTTTGCAACTGTTACACCAATTTTTCACGTCTTGTTCCATTGTTGGCCAAAAGTATTTCAATTTTAATCTTGATAGCGTCTTGCGCGTTGACAAATGACCTCACAACGCTCCATCATGATACTGCATCAGTAATGCATCTCTGTGCTTGGCTGGTATAATAATTAATGCTTCCCCATTTTTCCAACATTTAAGTATTCCATTATGAATTACATATTTGCTGTTTGCATCTGTGAGTCGTTTCCAGTCTTGTTCTTTTCTTATTTTGACCGCTTGTTCCATAAATTGTTTTAATTCACTATCGTTTTCCTGATCATTTTGAAGTTCAGACATCATTAACAGCTTTGATTGCAGCGAATATAGTGCCTTCCAATTTTTCAGGTGTCCCTTCACTATTATTTTCTGGGATTCTCGACATTGCATCTGCATTCACGTTAGCTTTACCTGTCCGATATTTAATCTCAAAGTCGTATTCTTGGAGGGCAATCGACCATCGTATTAACTTACTGGCTGAATCTATATGTTTCATTAACCACTGTAATGGATTATGATCTGTATAAACAGTAAATTTTCTGCCCAATAAATATTGTCTAAAAGTAGTAATTTCATACACTAACGCTAAAGTTTCTTTTTCAATCGTTGAGTAGTTTTTCTCGTGAGGCCTCAGTGATCGGCTTGCGTAGGCTATTACGTGGTCCTTTTCACCTTCAAATTTTTGTCCCAACACCGCACCCAATGCAACGTTGCTTGCATCCGTCATCAACATAAATTGTTTTGTAAAATCTGGACATCTTAATATAGGAGTTGTCACTAATTTCTCTTTTAATGTATTGAAAGCGTTTTGTTGCATTTGTCCCCAAATAAATTTATTGTTTTTCTTTAGTAACGTATTCAATGGTTGTGCGATATGAGAGAAATCTTTTATAAATTTTCTGTAATAGCTCGCCAAGCCTAAAAATTGTCTAACCTCATCGGCATCTTTTGGTACTGGGTACTCTTCCACTTTTTTGATGTTATCTGGATTAGTTTGTAACCCTCGCCGTGATATTATATGTCCTACATAAATCACTTCTGCTTTGCCCCATTCACATTTCAATGGTTTGATTTTTAATTTTGCACTTTTGAGCCGTTTAAATACCGTTTCTACATCTTTCAGGTGTTCTTCAAAATCATTTGAAAATATTATTATATCGTCGATATATACCAATGCATGTCGAATACCTCGTAACACATAATTCATTCCTCGCTGGAATGTAGCTGGGGCTCCTGTTAATCCAAATGGTAACACATTGAACTCATACAGTCCTTTGCCATCCGAGAACGCCGTCTTTCCTCTATCTTCCTCTTTTACTCTAAATTGATTGTATCCTTTGTTTAAATCAATAACAGTGAAATATCGTGCCTCTCCCATTTGATCGAACATTTCTTGGGGTACTGGAATTGGATAAGTGTCTTTCCTCGTAACTTGATTTAGCTTCCGATAATCTACGCAAAATCGTAAGTCTCCATCTTTTTTCTTAACTATCACTATTGATGAGGAGAATGGTGACGCACTATCTCGAATTATTCCAAATTCCTTCATTGCTGTAATCTGTCTATCACTTTCATCTTGATGAACGTAGGGGATTCTGTATGGCTTTATTTTTATTGGAGTCTCGTCTAATAACGGTATTTCATGCTCAATTACATTGGTTAAACCCAAATCATATTCGTGTTTGGCAAAGATATCTCGGTATTTTCTCAACAGTTTTGTGAATTCCTTTTTCTGCATCTCATTTAAATCATTGCTTACCACTTCAGGCTCCTTGTACACCTTGACGTTTCTTGGTATTTTACAATTTGTTTCAATAGACATTTTTGATAATTTTCCCAATTTTGTTTTTGGGTGTAGCTGAACCGGTTTCTTACTGCTATTCGTTATATGGACTGGTACTATCTGATTTTCCACTTTGACAACTTCGTCACATATCGGTAAATCATATTTTTCGACTAGCGTTTGATTTGGTTCGAATATAAAATCACCATTATCCACACTCATGGTATTTGCACAATATACCATCTCCGATTGTGGTGGTATTGTCAATGTCTGATTCACAAACACTTCACCTGCCCTGTGAATTATTTCTCCTGTTTCTCCTGCTATCAAATTACCTGTCTTTAAATCAAGTGAGACTCCGTCCAGCTGCTCTAATATATCCATACCGATCAGACATCGTACTGGACTTCCCTTCATTATGAGCGCATCGTGCGCTATTATTCGATCTCCAATATGGAATATGACGTTAAGTTGTCCAATTATGTTTAATTCATTTTTTGATAATGACCTCACTATTTCGTTGGTAGGCTTTATTCGCATTTCCTCCTTCGCGTTTAATACATTTTCCGATATTATTGTGTGACTAGATCCTGAATCAATCAAAGCTTCCACTTTATGTTTGTTCATTTGTATAAATATTCGGGGTTGCTTTCCTCTTTTTGTTAATGTCATCATTGAGTAGTTGCATGGTAAGCCTAACATATTCTTTCTCTCGATCTCTGCGCTAGAAGGCTCGATTCTCTCTCCTACCATTCCTTCACATTGTAATGCGATATTTTCCACTGGTTTCATCTCTCGTAATCGATCAACTGGATACACTGGTGCTGGTTGCATAAATGATTTTGGTATACACAATTTTGTAAACGTGTCTACGCTACTCGCATTCAACAGTGGCTCTTTTAAGATTTGATAGGTTCTTAACGCTTCTTTATTCATTCCACTTAGTTCTTGATTGTCAACATATAACGGTGCACTATCACCCTCGTTGTCATTGTCATTATTCTCGTCCCTTGAAGGGGTAGTACTAGCGTAGCTCACCTTTTTCTTCTTTAATATTCGCGCCTTGAGTATCTCCAACTCCTGATATTGATGATGAGTAATGAAGAATCTAGCCAATAATGGTATGCACCCAATTACTAGTTTCCACGACCAACCTGTGATCGCGTATAATCTGTGTGTTGATAGGACCTGCGATATTATCACTTTGATTACAACACATATTACATAAATTCCAATCAATCCGGTACACGCTTGTCCAATGAACATAAACTTTCCCCAGATCTTTTTCATTGTATTATACGTCGCTTTCTTGTAATGATCTGGAGTTAACAAATACTCGTAATTTACCTTCCCACTTCCGCTTGGGAGAATTGTATCTACCATTTCCATTATTACTCTTTCTTTCTTTGATGGAAATAACAAGTTTCTGCGAGCTTCCTCAATGTCTTCGTTCGAGTAAATTCCACTTTGCGATAATTTCTCTAACGACGTAAAATTTACCAGATATTGTAATTCTGTCAATTCTAAGTTTTCCGGTGTCTTTACTTCTCGATGATCTAGTAATGCAATCCAAGATTCTGGTGTTAGTCTGTATAGTGGTGCCAACAATCTATTACACTGTAATACTTTCGGTTTCACGTCCTCTTCCAGTAAGATTCGTGTTACAGGCTCCATAAATCACAACTTTCCATTCAAATTCACTGGTAACTCGTTGGTGCATTGGTCATACTTTGTCAGTTTAACTGGTACCGCTTTACATTTATAGCTATATAGTGCTTCACCGAAAATTCTGGCAAACACCCCATTTTCTGTAATTAACATTGGTGCTACCAAATTAGGATTGGTTATAGCCATTGCCATCCGATTTCGGAGTATTTCTTTGTTGAGATTGCAATCATTTATAATAACTTCTCGGTACACATTTTCAACGGTATTTTGACCAAAGTGAAATAAATAATCTATTTTGTTATTAAAGTAATTTGTCAACTTGATATCTCCGGCATGTATGTTTGTTTGGGCCTCTGTAATCATCTTCTGAGATACATATATACCTTTATAATTTGTCTCATAGACATTTTGTCCACACTTTGTTTTAGTTTCTTTTCTCAGGAATCGCATCCCATCTTCCTCCGAGGTCGACATTAACACTGTTGGAGTATCTTTCATCCGTAGAGGCCTGATTCTTGTTGTTGTACTCGTTGCTGGATCCATTCTTATTTTCTCAGGCTTTTCCCTGATCTGCTCTCCCGTTATTTCTTTAAAACTCATTGACTTCAATTGCACTAAATTGCACTTTTTGGTATCGACATCGTACACCAAGATTGATTCTCCTGTCTGACAGCTAGATTGTTTCATGTTGCAGAATAGATGTGTTTGTAGTTTACCAGTATCATCATCAAATGATCCATCAAATTCTCTTAATTCTGACATGTACTCTTCCACAACCACGGCTTTGTCAATTATAGCATCGTCTACTTTGTATGGCTCTCCTTGGCAATCACCATTCGACTTTATTATCCCTCGCACGGTTACAGTCTCCCGGATTTTGTGGTTAAGCTTTGCTTGTAGTTTAATATCTGCATTGATTTTCAACTGTCCTGTTTGAAAGGCTGCCAAACAATTCTCTGGAATTATTTCTATCGGTCTCGGTATCGATTGCATTTTCACCATCGATGAGTGGCTCCATTTTCCACAATAAAATACAAAAGTAGTTCGTTTCACTGTACACTCTCTCACCTTTGCTCGTCGAAACCCAGATTCTTGATATACATGATATTTTACTGGATTTGTCACTTTAAATTTTACTGGATATGCATCCGAACACTCTGCTACGTTTACCAACGAATATACTCTTCCCATTTCAGTTTGGGAGCAGTCGTATGCCACCAATGAATTCGTCGTGTTTATTATTCCCAATAACATAATAATAGAAATCATCAACCATGGAAATGCGAGTTTTCCCTTTTTCCTCACTGTCTCTGTTTTTTGGCTCTCAGCCTTTTGTATCAACTTTTCCCATCCGCGTTGTTTGCGATCCACTTCATCAAATATTTATTCGTCATTTCAGTAGCTTTCTTTATCAATGATTTTGAATTGTCACTTTCCAGACAACCATAAATACCAATCTCCAATATTATATAGGCTAGCACTGTCAATATTACATCTCGATCCAATTCGGTTCGTGTTAGGTCCTCAATTACTGCTTCCTCACAATAATTTCTTTTAATTATCGACGGTAATCTCCTCTTTAATTCCGTTGCCAATCTTTTTACAACTCTTTTCTCCCCTTCTGAAGTATCATCTCCTTCTGTTTCAGTTTCATCTAACAAGTACAATTCCGTAACTAAACTTTTTAATATTCGCTCAGTTTCGCTTGATTCATCTAATTCAATTTCCGCATCATTCTGTTTTTTCCGACATATCGCAATGTCATTTTTCGTTTCAACGAAGTTCTCTTCACTTTTCATCTCATCTATGCTCGGTAGTATCCTATTATCGGTGCTCATTTCCTCAACATCCCTTGTAACTTCATTTTCCGATCTCATTTCCTCATTTTCCATTGTTTCTAATCTCTGCAATTCATTAATTTCTTGATCAATTTCTCCTGGGTCATCTACAAATTCAGTTTTAATCTCTACATTATCATTATCCATTTCCTCATACAGAGGCCAAAACGGTACTATTACTGCATCTTTTTCCATTTCACCACTTTGTTTTGTTGCGTACACATTATTAATACAATTTGGGTTACATCCGTAGTTTAACAAATATTCGTCATCATCCAATTCTCGTCCTTTGAACGTCAACACGATAATTCCTTCATTACCTAATATCTCCGCTGCTTTTTGTCGTATTTTCTTTGCTTTTACACTCCAATGTTCCTGATAATATTCAATCCTTTGATCCGCAATATTTAGCGCTATTATCAAAGATTTCGCACTATCGTCTGCCGCCTCATAATCATGTCCTAGTTTTCGGATTACCTCTTTTAACTTTGCCTGATAACTTGTCGGTTTATTCGTATACGGTACGATGCATTCAAACAACCCTTCTTTCATGTCTCGATCCATTTCGATGCTCATTATGAAGTCTATACTCGCATTAATTTTATCTTTATTCCCTGCATACAGGGTATCTTGTAAATCTGCTAGAATCTTTTCCCAATTTTGTCTGTCTGAATTCAAAGTATTAACAGCATTAACAACATTTACTTTATTTTTCCAGCCTGGTATCAGACCGCAATCTACTAAAAAAAAAAAAAAAAAAAATCAAAATTTTATTATTCATTACAAGGCCAATTAAGGCATAAGGGGAGAACTTCTCAACCCTTCATTAAAAAGTTTGTATTGTACAGTCATAGGTCGCAGAGACAATGTCTCAGGCGACAAACATGGTTCCAGTTCCATAGCTACTATGGAGTAGGCTCTCCGCGGGCCGGCTATAGTAAGAAATAATGTATTCTATAAATATTGGGATGCTTTGATTACGTAATATAAATAAGTCCAGCATATATGTCCCGGAATAGTGTGCCGGAGACAGAGGCTGAACTCTTCATTAGGCATGGGAGGTAATATAAGTGAATATTATAGGGTATCAAATATCCGGGACGCGGGCTTTGTGGGCATCAGGTCAGAGCAGGATCATTGTTCGTGGGAGATGGAGCATTTTCAGTGTTAGCATTGTTAGTATCAGGATCAAAGTAAAGTAACACAAGTCAAAATAAATAAAATGTCAGGATCAATGTTGAGAATGTTGCACAAAATAGGCACAAATTGATTTGTGGGGGAACGGGCAGGTCAGTTCAGGCAGGTCCGTTCAGGCAGGTCCGTTCAGGCTAGTCCGTTCAGGCAGGTCCGTTCAGGCAGGTCCGTTCAGGCAGGTTCGGTCAGGCAGGTCCATTCAGGCAGGTCCATTCAGGCCGGTCCGTTCAGGCCGGTCCGTTCAGGCAGGTCCGTTCAGGCAGGTCCATTCAGACCGGTCCGTCCAGGCCGGTCCAGAAGGCACGCATAACGTTCCAAGGGCATCCAGGTCCTTGGCAGATCGGTAGGGCGGTCCATATCCAGTGAGGTCATCCCATTGTATGCTGGTAGCGGTTCTAGTAAATTATATGGGGCATGGCTTATCAGCCAGAGGGATAGGGTCAATATATATATATATACACACACACATATATATATCTACATATATAGCAATGATAGATATAGTAGTATATAGAAGTAAAGAGCAGTAAAAATAATAATAATAATAATAGTACCAATGATAATAAGAGTAAATAATAATAAAAATAATAATAATAACAATAATAATAATAGAAATATTAATAATAAAAATAACAACAATAATAATAATAATAATAATAATAATAATAATAATAATAACAATAATAATAATAATAATAATAATAATAATAATAATAATAATAATAATAATAATAATAATAATAATAATAATAATAATAATAATAATAATAATAATAATAATAATAATAATAATAATAATAATAATAATAATAATAATAATAATAATAATAATAATAATAATAATAATAATAATAATAATAATAATAATAATAATAATAATAATAATAATAATAATAATAATAATAATAATAATAATAATAATAATAATAATAATAATAATAATAATAATAATAATAATAATAATAATAATAATAATAATAATAATAATAATAATAATAATAATAATAATAATAATAATAATAATAATAATAATAATAATAATAATAATAATAATAATAATAATAATAATAATAATAATAATAATGATAATAATATTAATAATAATAACAATAATAATAATAACAGTAATAATAATAGTAATAACAACAGTAGTAATAATAATAACAATTATAAAAATAACAACAATAAGAGAAAGAGCAACAACAAAACCAGCAGTGTTAACACTAGGAGTAAAGTTTTAATGATGCATGTGAGGGTAATAGTGTTAGGAAAAATACTAGTTATCAAAATATATGATGTGTAGGGAGAGGGTAGCATAAGACGTAGGGTATAAAGAGATAAAGAGGGATTATGGGTCCTTATAAGTGTGCTCTCTATATATATGGTAGGTACTCTGTATTGCAGCCGTGCATGCTATCTTCGCAAGGGCTTTGATTTCAGATTTAGAAAGGCCTATCTTTTTAAGGATAGAGTCATTTAGGTTGTCCCAAGTTCCAAGAGTTCCTATGACAAGGGCAGACAGAGTAATCTTACATTTATGGAGGTGACCTAACTCTATGGCCAGGTTTTTATATTTGTCGAAGTTATCAGATCTAGCTCTATTGAAATTGTCCTTAGATTCGTATGGTACTTTGATGTCAAGGATGTGAGTATTAGAGTTTCTCTCAGATCTTATTAGGAGGTCAGGTCTCAGGGTAGTTGCAATACCTATTGGTGGGCATTCGGTATCAAATTTGAAGTTTAAACAGGTCAGGTAGTCAGAAATGGATTTTAGTACATTATTGTGTTTATTTCGTCTGGCATTAATTTTGGCTGGGCAATGATTAAAGATTAAAAAGTACTCTTCGTCTTCCAGACATCGATTTTCAAATTTTAATTGCACTTGCCACCCACTGTATTGACGCAGTATTCGCTCCTTTAGCTCTCTGATTTGTCCGTATGCATTTACGCGGAATTGGCACTTCACATTATCAAGTCCCGTCGTTTCCACTATGATATCAGCTAAATCCCTTGTTGACCGTAAGGCCTTGCCAAACTTTTGCATTTGTTTAAGTATCTCATCGTCTCTGTTTCCTTTGAATAACTTTGCACATAAATTTATGGCTCTCCTTAGTTCGCTTTGGGTTAGTGTCATCACGCTGAGTTCTGCGATCCATCGTTTCAACTGGGAGTTGTCAGTTTCCATTTTCTCAAGCCATTTTTCAACTCGGGCTAAAAGTGCAGTCGGATTCTCATCTGATGCGATCTTTCGCACTTTCGTGGCAGGTTTTCCCTCACCTTCTGACACGGTTCCAATTATCATATGAGATTCAGTTTCTTCATCTGATTCGAATTTAGCCACTAGTTTGTTCAGCTTCTGTCGCATTTCTCGAAATTTCTTTTCCATTTTGTCTTGAAATTCCTCTCTCTGAGCATATGTCATGTTACTGGTGTTTGGCATATCTTCTTGGAATCTGATCGATTTCTTTAATATAGGTCTGTTGAATCTTTCTGAGTTCCTTGGGCATGATCGCGCCATGTGGCCGTATCCCTTGCACGAATGACATTGGATCTGTCCATTTGTATTCACTTTGTCCCTTTGTGGTGAAGGTGACGTTGACGATGATCTTGATCTGGTGAAACAGTTTCTGCTAATATGACCTTTCTTTCCGCATCTATAGCATTCGACATCACTGCTGATCCGTTTGTTTTCTGTGAATCTCTTGTTAGGGCTGGGATTTTTCCCATATTTGAACCAACATTGATATGAATAGTGTCCGGACTTTTTGCAATGTTCGCATTGAGGATTATTTACTTGTCCATTTGATTGTACGTTCATGACTGATCTACTGGCTTGAAATCTATTATTTGGTCTCAAAATTGGGCTACTGATTTGATTTATTTTCTTTTCATCCCATGGTGCTCTTACAGGCGTAATTGATCGCTCTCGTCTCTCCATATTAACTCCAAAAGCATCTGATCTTTTTGCACTTTTTAAATTCAGCTCTATCTTCATGACTTTCTTCACGAGCTCATCGAAATTGGAAAAATCCACATAACATAGGGCCTTTTTGATTTCGGAGTGGACTCCGGTTATAAACTGATCTTCTAACAGCTCTTTAACCTGCTTGGCCATATCTGCTTGGTCTGGTTTAACTTCAAAGGCTTTATCTGCTAAAGTGGTCAGATGATACGCAAACTCACTGACCGATTCATCTGGACCTTGAACTCGATTATAAAATTTCTGTCGCATGATTCTTTTGATATCTCCACCAACCAGTTTCAGTGCCATTGCATCCTTCAATTTTGTCCAATCATTACCAACATTTCGTTTGTCGACTTGCTGCCAGGCTTCTCTTGCCGCACCCTTCAGATAGAGTGGGAATCTCTGAACCATAATGGCTTGTGTCCATCCGTATGCTGAGGCGTACATATAATAGTCTCCCATAAAATCTGCAAATTCAACAGGGTCTCCTCCATATTGATTGACGGGTAATTTCTGGCAACTTGCAAAATCAATCATCTCTCTATTGAGAGGCATAACAGCATTATCATTTGCCATTTGGACTTGTTTCTGACTTCTGAGGTTGTATCGGTTCACTTTGAGCTAAACTTCAAACGNGGTCAATTATGACGTAAAATTAAAAATCGATTATTGCGTAATCAAAAAATACAACTATGTCACTTTATATATGATTACGTAATTTTACAAAATTATGTAATACCATACCACCCCCTAAGGTACCCATACAAATATTACATAACCCTGTATATTTGGCTTGGTTTATACTCCTCACTTCTCACTACTCTATCAAAATGTATTGAATTTTTCCAGTGATATTTGACTTGATTTATACTCCTCACTACTCTAATGAAGTATAATTATTATATAAGAGGTCAAATGTCAATTATTATGTAAGGGGGCAAAGGTTAATTATTACATAAAGGGGGTCAATTATGACATAAAATTAAAAAATCAATTATTACATAATCAAAAATAAAATTACGCCACTTCATATATGATTACATAATTTTACAAAATTATGTAACACCATACCACCACCTAAGGGTACCCATACTAATATTACGTAATACTGTATATTTGGCTTGGTTTATACTCCTCACTTCTCACTACTCGATATAAATTCTTTGAGTAGCGTTTGTTTGAAACACGTATTGTTTAATGGTCCATGGATATTTATAATTTGTTGTCAATCGATGCGCTACATATACGCTTTTCTCATAATTCAACATAACAAATGGTTCGAAAGGATTCAATAGATTGCTAACTTCTATTTGTTATGTTATGTCCACACAATACTGGTAAATGTTGAATATATGTAAACTTTATCTAATAGTGGTACTTTTTCGACTACATATGGTAAATTCATTGTCATTTCATTTGCATTTGATTTGATAGTTATTAAGACTGCAGTTATAAATAAAACTTTATTCATATATCCCACTGGCGTAAGAGTAGGTAGTTAGTGGCCCGCGGAAACAATTACCCCCCCCCCAGGGGGGGGGGGGGGGGGTAAATTGTTCCCAACTTTTTATTACGCAATTGTTCCCAACTCATTTTTTTGCTTTCAGGGATTTTTGGTCCAAATTTTTTTTTATCACACTATAGTGAGGGGGTCTCGATGGTCCTGGGATTTTCAATACAAAAATTTTTTTTCAATACAAAAACGATGGTCCTGGGATTTTCAATACAAAAAAAATTTTTCTATACAAAAACGATGGTCCTGGGATTTTCAATACAAAAAAATTTTTTCAATACAAAAATCCGACTACCACTAAAAAAGCCAAGGATTATTCAGACTATAGTGAGGGGGTCTCGATGGTCCTGGGATTTTCAATACAAAAAAATTTTTTTCAATACAAAAAGGTGGTCTCAATAAAAAAGCATGGTAATTTAAGGTCTCTGGATATTTTCAATACAAAAAGCTGGTCTACACTAAAAAACATTGATAATTTAAGGTCTCAGAATATTTTCAATACAAATTTGAATTACCACTAAAAAAGCATGGATTTTTCAAAGTAAATTAAGGTGGGTCTCCTTGGTCCTGAGAAAAAGGTGGTCTACACTAAAAAACGTGGTAAATTTTTCTATTAAAGTAAATAATGGTTCTAAAAATTAAATTACAGTAAATAATGGTCCTATAAATTAAATTAAAGTAAATTATGGTCAAAAATTTAGAATTACAGTAAATTATGGTGCAAATTTTTCAATTACAGTAAATAATGGTCCAAATTTTTCAATTAAAGCAAATTATGGGTCTAAAAATTAAATTAAAGTAAATTATGATCCAAATTTTTCAATTAAAGTAAATTATGGTCCAAATTTTTCAATTAAAGCAAATTATGGTCCTAAAAAATTAAATTAAAGTAAATTATGGTCCAAATTTTTCAATTAAAGTAAATTATGGTCAAAATTTTTGAATTACAGTAAATTATGGCTCAAATTTTTGAATTACAGTAAATAATGGTTCTTAAAAATTAAATTACAGTAAATTATGGGCTAATATTTTTGAATTAAAGTAAATAATGGTCCAAATTTTTTAATTAAAGTAAATTATGGTCAAAATTTTTGAATTACAGTAAATTATGGCTCAAATTTTTGAATTACAGTAAATAATGGTTCTTAAAAATTAAATTACAGTAAATAATGGCTCAAATTTTTAAATTAAAGTAAATTATGGCTCAAATTTTTAAATTAAAGTAAATAATGGCTCAAAATTTAAGATTAAAGTTAAATAAGGGCTCAACTAAGTAAGTTAAGGTTTAAAATTTTAAATTAAAGTAAATAATGGTTCAAATTTTTAATTAAAGTAAATCAAGGTCCAAAATCTTAAATTAAAGTAATGAATGGGCTCAAATAACTAAATTAAGGTTCTAAAAAATTAAATTAAAGTAAATAATGGTCCAAATTTTAAAATTAAGTAATCAATGGTAAAAATTTTAAATTAAAGTTAAATAAGTAAATTAAAGTAATAATTTTTAAATAAGTAAATTAAAATAATGTAATAAGTAAATTAAAGTAAGATTTTAAAATTTATTAACAAAAAGTTGAAATAATAGAAGGTGTTTGAGAATTGAAATATTTTAATGAAAATTTTTATGAAATAATTTTTTAAGTAATTTTTAATAGAAATTTTTATGGAATAATTTTTTAAGTAATTTTTAATGGAAATTTTTATGAAATAATTTTTCAAAGACAAATTTTAATAATAATTCAACAACAAACCAACAACTTAGTACCAACATGTATTTACAACCAGATACCTACAACTAGTTACTAACAACCAGTTACCTGATACCAACTACTCACAGCCCACAACAACCAGCTAACAACTAAATACCAACTACTCACAACCACCATCAACCAGGTACTAAGCCTTAATTACCAACTACTAAGTACCTACAACTAGTTACTAACAACCAGTTACCTGATACCAAGTACTTACAACTAGTTACTAACAACCAGATACCTACAACTAGTTACTAACAACCAACTAGGTACCAAGTACTAACAACTAGCTACCACCTACCAAGTACTAACAACCAACAACAACCACCAACTAAGCATCATCAACCAACTACTAAGTACCTACAACTTCCTACCAACTACTAACAACTAAAAAAAACAACTGACAACTAACTGCAACCTACCAAGTACATACAACCCACAACAACCAGCTACAACCTACCAACTACTAACAACCGACAACAACCCATTAACTAGCTACTAAGTACTATCAACCCACAACAACTACTAGATACTAACAACCAATTACCAGATACCAAGTACCAACTACTAACAACCAGGTACTAAGCATTATCAACCAAGTACAAGATACCTAGTACTAAGCGCTGTCAACTAGATACCAAACACTTACAACTAGATGACCACGTGAAATTATTGGTTAAATAGGTAAATTAATGTTTAATTTTTAAATTAACTAATCAATGATCTAAAATATTAAAGTTAAAGTCAATTTAGGATGAAAGATTTCTGGGATTTTCAATATTAATTTTAGATGCAAATCTTCGTCAATTAATCACTGACCACATGAAATTATTAGTTAAATATGAAAATAATGGTTATAATTAGTTGTTTAGTAAATTATGGCGTAAAATTAAGTAATAAAGGATAATTAGGTAAATTAAGGATAAGTAAATTAAAGTTAAAAATTTTAAATAAGTAAATTAAGGTTCAAAATTTAAAATTAAGTAACCAATGGTTCAAATTTTAAATTAAAGCTAAATAAGTAAATTAAAGTAATAATTTTTAAATAAGTAATGTAATAAGTAAATTAAACTAAGATTTTTAAATTTATTATCAAAAGATTGAATAACCACCAACTTTTTGAGAAATGTAATTTTTAATGAAAATTTAAATGGAATTTTTTTTTAAGTTAATTTCAATGAAATATTTTTCAAAGTCAAAGTCAAATTTTAATGAAATAATAATAATAATAATAATAATAATAATAATAATAATAATAATAATAATAATTCAACAATCAGTTACCAACAACCAGATACTAAATATTTTTCACTATGTGCTAAGAAATAAGTTTCAAATACTTACAACATGATACCATGTACTAACTAACTCTCAAACAACTAGATACCTACAAAAACCTACTAAATATTCTTCATTGTATTTTATGAAATGCATTTTAAATTAATTTTTTATCTGTCTTCAAAAATATGTTTAATTACAATCAATAGAAAACCTTTTCAAAATGTTGATTTTCATCAAAAAACCACAACTTAATCACTTTAAAACACTACGTGAAATTCAAAATAATTTAAATTACAATGAAAGACTAATGAATTCTAATTTACAAAACATTCTTCTTTTAATTGATAACTTATTATTGCAACGTAAAATCGCATTCAATAAATACTTATTGTTGATCAGTTTTATTATATATACTCTGAGTTTATCCGACAGGATGTTTTGACCCCCTAAGGGTACTGGTCGTAAGGGTACTGGTCGTAAGGGTACTGGTCGTAAGGGTATTAGTCGTAAAGGTACTGGTCGTAAGGATATTGCTAACTCGCAATCCCCTACCTACCCATTAACTAGCTACTAAGTACTAACAACCAGGTCTCAAACAACTAAATACTAAACACTTACAATCAACTAACAATCAGGTACTAAGTATTAACAACCTACAACTATATAACAACAATCAGTAAACAACACTGTACCAACTACCAAATACAAGATATCAACAACTAGATACCAAGTACCAACAAACCACACATAAAAATAATAGCAATTAAATACAAAATATTCTTCATCACATACACTATCTTCTTATCAAAATCTAAAAAGTCAACCAAATACTTACTACCAAATTGATCTTTAAAAGCAAATACTTATCACTTGAAAAATTGGATGAAAAGATTAATTGAACTCAAGGCACTTTTAAGATTTACCAATAACTAGGTAAAAATTGATTAAATAATTGTAAAAATTTAAATTATTCAAAATAAATATCATAAAAATTTAATTAATGGACAAGAAAGAACATTAAATTTGAATCATTAAGTCACTTGCAAGATTTGTAAGATACTGACTGGATAGTAAATAAAAAATACTAATCATTCAAGTTGAATCCACTAAGATAATAAATTAATAAAAATTTAAGATCTAGATTTAGATTGAATAAATTAATTTTAATTATTTTTTTTTAAAAGTAATACATGTACTCAAATTGATTAACTGATTGCTCAAAATATTCAAAAAATCAGTATAAATTCATTACCATTATCAAAGTCAGCAATCTACAATAAAAATAATTATCATTAAATTCCAAGAGAGACTAGAAAACTAATGATAACGTCCAACAAACTAGTAAATTCATTTAAATGACAATAATTGGTATATTCAAGCAAATTCTCTAATAAAATCATCTAAAAAGAATCATTTTCCCTGAAATATCTCTGTCTTTTAAGATTAGTATCTTATCGATAAGTACTTGTTAAAGATCATATATTCTCCTCAAACTAACAAGATTCCTTAAAATCTCTTAAATGACTATATTTCTATCCTTAATTCATATTATTACAAATATCATCTAAAAAGCATCAAATTTCCTTGAAATAACACTATCTTTAAAGATTAGTATTTTATCGATAAATATCCTTAAAAGGTTATATATTTACCTCAGACTAATAAGATTCCTTAAAATCCTTTTAAATGACTAATTCCTATTATCACGAATATTTCCATATAAAACATGTAAAATAATTTGGTCATTAACCCTAAATAATTTATAAAATCTAATGATAAAACCGATTATAATTAAATTTTTGTTAATCACTGTACTCGAAATTTAAAATAAATATAACTGACTAGGTCCCATTGAAAGATTAAATTTATCCATTCAATAAAATATATTTCTTCAAATGATCATTTTACCGATATTCAACCGATTTAATTACTAATTAAAATCAAGATTTCTTCCAATAAAGATCAATTTTATTCAGTGTTTGTCGATGTTTTAAGTCCATATTTCTAAACTTTTGTCATTTTCCGCTTAAATAAAGATAAAAATAATTTAAAGTTGATATCAATCCCAATTATCTGTAAAGATTTCATTGTCAAAACCAAGTAAATCGATCATTATCCCTACTTAATAAACCATAAATCTAAATTAATATACAATGGATTAATCACAACCTAATAAAACGATATAATTATTATTGATTCATAACTGACTAATGTATTGCAATTTCCCTTAAAACATTGATATTTTACCAACATCATCCTTTAAAAATCATATATTCCCATCTTAACCCATCCTTCATTAAATTCAATCGACTATATCTCCCTTACAATGATATATTCCCACCTTATCTGATCTCTCATTAAAATCAACCGACTATATCCCCTTAAAAGATCATATATTCCCATTTTAACCGATCTCTCATTAAATCTAACCGACTATATCCCATTTTAACCGATCTCTCATTAAATCTAACCGACTATATCTCCCTTACAATGATATATTCCCATCTTAACCCATCCCTCATTAAATTTAACCGACTATATCCCCTCAAAAGATCATATTTTCCCATCTTAACCGATCTCTCAGCAAATATTTCTACCCTTTTAAACATCTATCCGATTATATCCCTTAATTTCCCTAAAGATTCCACCCACTTGAGCCCTTTAATATATATCAATCCTCTTAATATCCTTAGAGAACTTCAAAAAGTATGACTTAACTGTTATAGACACCAGACATTCTTCCATTGAAATAATTTAGAAGCTCAATAATAAGAGCCCACTAAAAGGTCAAAATTCACTAAAATTTCTACAAATATTTAATCCATCAAATACCTAACTGGAGATGATATATATTGATTGATGATAATTCTTCAGCTATTCAACCAATCATTTTCAAGCAGTAACAGCAAACTAAATTTCTGTATATCCTACAATAATTATCAAGTAAATTTAAAGTCCTTGATAAAGTTAACTGTTTCTTAGCTTATGTTTTTTAAAGTTCATCAAAGTGTAAATATTCTTAGAAAAATATTGAAAAATTATTTATTCAAATACATTACAAAGTTATCATCAAAAATCACTTAATTATTAACCTAATTGTCAATGAAATTAATTTTTATTTAAAAACTATTCAATAAAATACAACTAATTATCAAGAAATTAATTAAATTTATCAATTAAATTTATCACCATTAAAACTTTTAATCAGTCAACATGAAATTCTCAGAAGATTATTCAATATCCTCATCAAAATTTATCCTATCACTTGATTATTGTACAAACTTTAACTATTAACCTCATTGAAAATAATTTTTATTTAAAATTAAAAACTAGTCAATAAAAATACATCCAATTATCAAGAAATTAATTAAATTTATCTTAGAATTAGCATTAAATTATTAAAAATTCACGAAAATGATAGATATCCACAAAAAACGATAAAAATTCACAAAAATAATGGAAATTCACGAGAATGATAAAAATCCACAAAAAATAATAGAAATTCACAAAAATGATAAAAATTCATGAAAATGATAGATATCCACAAAAATTACTGATATTCACAAAAAATTATGGAAAATAATGAAAATGATGGAAATTCACGAAAAACGATAAAAATTCACAAAAATGATAGAAATCTGCAAAAATAATAGAAAATTACAAAAAATGATGGAAATTCACGAAAATGTTAGATATCCACAAAAAACGATAAAAATTCACAAAAATGATAGAAATTTACTTGAATAAAACCATCAACTCTAAAAATTATCAATGCCTTAAACAACAAATTTGTCTAAATAATCTTTCAAATAAAAGCATTAAATACCTTTACGACTAATACCCTTACGACATGTTGAATGTGAGTAGTACCCTTGCGAGCAATACCCATAGGGGGACAGAATATTTTGTCGGATAAACTCAGAGTATATATAAATTAATTCATTCAAATTTATCATTGAATCAGTAAAATTATCATAAATTTCGATAAAAATTCTAAAGTGGTAAGCAATGAAAAAGAGAAATATTCTTTAAACTTTGATAAAATTAACATTGAAGGTGGTAAAAATCTTCATTAAAGTGAGGAAATTATTCATTACTCGATTCAAATGGGTGAAAATAATTGGTAGAATAATTCATTAATGGATCATGAGAGGTAAATACTGAGAATGGGCATAGATAAGATGAAGGTTGATAAGAATGCAAATATATTAATTGAATTTATTAAAAATTATTTCATAAAATTCATAAATTTAATAAAAAGAAATATTTGTGGGGAATAATTAATCAAAATCGATGTAATATAATTGATTAAATATCGGGGTAGGGGTTATAAGTGAATAATTAACGGAAAATCGGGGGAATATAGGCGATTAATTAGTGGAAAATCGAGAATCGGGGGAATATAAGTGAGGAAGATATGTAATTTAAATTATTACATAACAAGCCGTGTCTATTTTATTACATAACAAGCTGTGAATGGTATTTTACCATAATTTTACCAACATTTAACCTAGTATATCATTTAATTTTGATTATATTTTTAAATTGTATATATTTTGAATATCATTCTACTTTTTTTTTCCGATAATAAGTATAAAAAGTCTATAATGATTAATAAATTAATATCTTGTTAACATTTATTTGAGAATTTAAAAAACTTTACTTAAAATTTGTGAAGTATTTAATTTTGATTGTATTTTATAAGACATATATTTAAGTATTAGCTTATTTTGATTGAAGTTTCATATTTAATATTATGATGATTGTTTTCGAAATATTTTAGTGTAAAATAGTAAATTTAATAATAAATAGAATACAATATTAAACAAATTTTTGAAAAAAAAAGTAACTTTTATTATCTAATCAATAAGTTTAAAAAGTCTATAACTTCTAATTTCTTATTTACATTTACTTATAAAATTTATATTTTTAAATTGAGTGTAAAGTATTTAATTTTAATTGTATTTGAATGATACATTTAATTTACTTTGATTGAAAGGAGTAATATAATTAATAATATGATAATTGTTTTTGAAATATTTAACGTAAAATAATAAATTTATTAATAAATAATTATTACAATATTAAAGGACTTATACATCAAAATTTTTGTCTTATTCCATAAAAAAGTTTAAAAGTATGTAACTGGTAAAAAAAAAATTTCTGATTTACATTTATTTAAAAAAGCTTTACTTATAAAATTTATATTTTTAAAATTTAATTTTGATTGTATTTTCTAAGACTTCTATTTGAATATGTAATAAACTAGTTTAAATTATATATCCTCCTCATTTATATTCCCAGATTCTCTATTTTCCACTAATTATTATCACTAATATCCCCCCGATTTTGATTAATTATTCCCCACAAATATTTCTTTTTATTAAATTTATGAATTTTATGAAATAATTTTTAATAAATTCAATTAATATATTTGCATTCTTATCAACCTTCATCTTATCTATGCCCATTCTCTCTCATGATCCATTAATGAATTATTCTACCAATTATTTTCACCCATTTGAATCGAGTAATGAATAATTTCCTCACTTTAATGAAGATTTTTACCACCTTCAATGTTAATTTTATCAAAGTTTAAAGAATATTTCTCTTTTTCATTGCTTACCACTTTAGAATTTTTATCGAAATTTATGATAATTTTACTGATTCAATGATAAATTTGAATGAATTAATTTATATATACTCTGAGTTTATCCGACAAAATATTCTGTCCCCCTATGGGTATTGCTCGCAAGGGTACTACTCACATTCAACATGTCGTAAGGGTATTAGTCGTAAAGGTATTTAATGCTTTTATTTGAAAGATTATTTAGACAAATTTGTTGTTTAAGGCATTGATAATTTTTAGAGTTGATGGTTTTATTCAAGTAAATTTCTATCATTTTTGTGAATTTTTATCGTTTTTTGTGGATATCTAACATTTTCGTGAATTTCCATCATTTTTTGTAATTTTCTATTATTTTTGCAGATTTCTATCATTTTTGTGAATTTTTATCGTTTTTCGTGAATTTCCATCATTTTCATGAATTTCCATAATTTTTTGTGAATATCAGTAATTTTTGTGGATATCTATCATTTTCATGAATTTTTATCATTTTTGTGAATTTCTATTATTTTTTGTGGATTTTTATCATTCTCGTGAATTTCCATTATTTTTGTGAATTTTTATCGTTTTTTGTGGATATCTATCATTTTCGTGAATTTTTAATAATTTAATGCTAATTCTAAGATAAATTTAATTAATTTCTTGATAATTGGATGTATTTTTATTGACTAGTTTTTAATTTTAAATAAAAATTATTTTCAATGAGGTTAATAGTTAAAGTTTGTACAATAATCAAGTGATAGGATAAATTTTGATGAGGATATTGAATAATCTTCTGAGAATTTCATGTTGACTGATTAAAAGTTTTAATGGTGATAAATTTAATTAATTTCTTGATAATTAGTTGTATTTTATTGAATAGTTTTTAAATAAAAATTAATTTCATTGACAATTAGGTTAATAATTAAGTGATTTTTGATGATAACTTTGTAATATATTTCACTAAATAATTTTTTCAATAATTTTCTAAGAATATTTACTCATTGATGAACTTTAAAAAACATAAGCTAAGAAACCAACTTTATCAAGGACTTTAAATTTACTTGAAAATTATTGTAGGATATACAGAAATTTAGTTTGTTGTTACTGCTTGAAAATGATTGGTTGAATAGCTGAAGAATTATGATCAATCAATATATATCATCTCCAGTTAGGTATTTGATGGGTTAAATATTTGTAGAAATTTTAGTGAATTTTGATTGGTTAGTGGGCTCTTATTATTTAGCTTCTAAATTATTTCAATGGAAGAATAATTGGTGACTATAACAGTTAAGTCATACTTTTTGAAGTTCTCTAAGGATATTAAGAGGATTGATATATATTAAAGGGCTCAAGTGGGTGGAATCTTTAGGGAAATTAAGGGATATAATCGGATAGATGTTTAAAAGGGTAGAAATATTTGCTGAGAGATCGGTTAAGATGGGAAAATATGATCTTTTGAGGGGATATAGTCGGTTAAATTTAATGAGGGATGGGTTAAGATGGGAATATATCATTGTAAGGGAGATATAGTCGGTTAGATTTAATGAGAGATCGGTTAAAATGGGATATAGTCGGTTAGATTTAATGAGAGATCGGTTAAAATGGGAATATATGATCTTTAAGGGGATATAGTCGGTTGATTTTAATGAGAGATCAGATAAGGTGGGAATATATCATTGTAAGGGAGATATAGTCGATTGAATTTAATGAAGGATGGGTTAAGATGGGAATATATGATTTTTAAAGGATGATGTTGGTAAAATATCAATGTTTTAAGGGAAATTGCAATACATTAGTCAGTTATGAATCAATAATAATTATATCGTTTTATTAGGTTGTGATTAATCCATTGTATATTAATTTAGATTTATGGTTTATTAAGTAGGGATAATGATCGATTTACTTGGTTTTGACAATGAAATCTTTACAGATAATTGGGATTGATATCAACTTTAAATTATTTTTATCTTTATTTAAGCGGAAAATGACAAAAGTTTAGAAATATGGACTTAAAACATCGACAAACACTGAATAAAATTGATCTTTATTGGAAGAAATCTTGATTTTAATTAGTAATTAAATCGGTTGAATATCGGTAAAATGATCATTTGAAGAAATATATTTTATTGAATGGATAAATTTAATCTTTCAATGGGACCTAGTCAGTTATATTTATTTTAAATTTCGAGTACAGTGATTAACAAAAATTTAATTATAACCGGTTTTATCATTAGATTTTATAAATTATTTAGGGTTAATGACCAAATTATTTTACATGTTTTATATGGAAATATTCGTGATAATAGGAATTAGTCATTTAAAAGGATTTTAAGGAATCTTATTAGTCTGAGGTAAATATATAACCTTTTAAGGATATTTATCGATAAAATACTAATCTTTAAAGATAGTGTTATTTCAAGGAAATTTGATGCTTTTTAGATGATATTTGTAATAATATGAATTAAGGATAGAAATATAGTCATTTAAGAGATTTTAAGGAATCTTGTTAGTTTGAGGAGAATATATGATCTTTAACAAGTACTTATCGATAAGATACTAATCTTAAAAGACAGAGATATTTCAGGGAAAATGATTCTTTTTAGATGATTTTATTAGAGAATTTGCTTGAATATACCAATTATTGTCATTTAAATGAATTTACTAGTTTGTTGGACGTTATCATTAGTTTTCTAGTCTCTCTTGGAATTTAATGATAATTATTTTTATTGTAGATTGCTGACTTTGATAATGGTAATGAATTTATACTGATTTTTTGAATATTTTGAGCAATCAGTTAATCAATTTGAGTACATGTATTACTTTTAAAAAAAAATAATTAAAATTAATTTATTCAATCTAAATCTAGATCTTAAATTTTTATTAATTTATTATCTTAGTGGATTCAACTTGAATGATTAGTATTTTTTATTTACTATCCAGTCAGTATCTTACAAATCTTGCAAGTGACTTAATGATTCAAATTTAATGTTCTTTCTTGTCCATTAATTAAATTTTTATGATATTTATTTTGAATAATTTAAATTTTTACAATTATTTAATCAATTTTTACCTAGTTATTGGTAAATCTTAAAAGTGCCTTGAGTTCAATTAATCTTTTCATCCAATTTTTCAAGTGATAAGTATTTGCTTTTAAAGATCAATTTGGTAGTAAGTATTTGGTTGACTTTTTAGATTTTGATAAGAAGATAGTGTATGTGATGAAGAATATTTTGTATTTAATTGCTATTATTTTTATGTGTGGTTTGTTGGTACTTGGTATCTAGTTGTTGATATCTTGTATTTGGTAGTTGGTACAGTGTTGTTTACTGATTGTTGTTATATAGTTGTAGGTTGTTAATACTTAGTACCTGATTGTTAGTTGATTGTAAGTGTTTAGTATTTAGTTGTTTGAGACCTGGTTGTTAGTACTTAGTAGCTAGTTAATGGGTAGGTAGGGGATTGCGAGTTAGCAATATCCTTACGACCAGTACCTTTACGACTAATACCCTTACGACCAGTACCCTTACGACCAGTACCCTTACGACCAGTACCCTTACGACCAGTACCCTTACGACCAGTACCCTTACGACCAGTACCCTTTGGGGGTCAAAACATCCTGTCGGATAAACTCAGAGTATATATAATAAAACTGATCAACAATAAGTATTTATTGAATGCGATTTTACGTTGCAATAATAAGTTATCAATTAAAAGAAGAATGTTTTGTAAATTAGAATTCATTAGTCTTTCATTGTAATTTAAATTATTTTGAATTTCACGTAGTGTTTTAAAGTGATTAAGTTGTGGTTTTTTGATGAAAATCAACATTTTGAAAAGGTTTTCTATTGATTGTAATTAAACATATTTTTGAAGACAGATAAAAAATTAATTTAAAATGCATTTCATAAAATACAATGAAGAATATTTAGCAGGTTTTTGTAGGTATCTAGTTGTTTGAGAGTTAGTTAGTACATGGTATCATGTTGTAAGTATTTGAAACTTATTTCTTAGCACATAGTGAAAAATATTTAGTATCTGGTTGTTGGTAACTGATTGTTGAATTATTATTATTATTATTATTATTATTATTATTATTATTATTATTATTATTATTATTATTATTATTATTATTATTTCATTAAAATTTGACTTTGACTTTGAAAAATATTTCATTGAAATTAACTTAAAAAAAAATTCCATTTAAATTTTCATTAAAAATTACATTTCTCAAAAAAGTTGGTGGTTATTCAATCTTTTGATAATAAATTTAAAAATCTTAGTTTAATTTACTTATTACATTACTTATTTAAAAATTATTACTTTAATTTACTTATTTAGCTTTAATTTAAAATTTGAACCATTGGTTACTTAATTTTAAATTTTGAACCTTAATTTACTTATTTAAAATTTTTAACTTTAATTTAATTATCCTTAATTTACCTAATTATCCTTTATTACTTAATTTTACGCCATAATTTACTAAACAACTAATTATAACCATTATTTTCATATTTAACTAATAATTTCATGTGGTCAGTGATTAATTGACGAAGATTTGCATCTAAAATTAATATTGAAAATCCCAGAAATCTTTCATCCTAAATTGACTTTAACTTTAATATTTTAGATCATTGATTAGTTAATTTAAAAATTAAACATTAATTTACCTATTTAACCAATAATTTCACGTGGTCATCTAGTTGTAAGTGTTTGGTATCTAGTTGACAGCGCTTAGTACTAGGTATCTTGTACTTGGTTGATAATGCTTAGTACCTGGTTGTTAGTAGTTGGTACTTGGTATCTGGTAATTGGTTGTTAGTATCTAGTAGTTGTTGTGGGTTGATAGTACTTAGTAGCTAGTTAATGGGTTGTTGTCGGTTGTTAGTAGTTGGTAGGTGGTAGCTAGTTGTTAGTACTTGGTACCTAGTTGGTTGTTAGTAACTAGTTGTAGGTATCTGGTTGTTGGCGGTTGTTAGTACCTAGTTGGTTGCTATCAGGTAACTAGTTGTTAGTAACTAGTTGTAGGTATCTGGTTGTTAGTAACTAGTTGTAAGTACTTGGTATCAGGTAACTGGTTGTTAGTAACTAGTTGTAGGTACTTAGTAGTTGGTAATTAAGGCTTAGTACCTGGTTGATGGTGGTTGTGAGTAGTTGGTAGGTGGTAACTAGTTGTTAGCTGGTTGTTGTGGGCTGTGAGTAGTTGGTATCAGGTAACTGGTTGTTAGTAACTAGTTGTAGGTATCTGGTTGTAAATACATGTTGGTACTAAGTTGTTGGTTTGTTGTTGAATTATTATTAAAATTTGTCTTTGAAAAATATTTCATAAAAATTTTCATTAAAAATTGTCTTAAAAATTTCCATCTAAATTACTTAAAAAATTATTCCATAAAAATTTCTATTAAAAATTACTTAAAAAATTATTTCATAAAAATTTTCATTAAAATATTTCAATTCTCAAACACCTTCTATTATTTCAACTTTTTGTTAATAAATTTTAAAATCTTACTTTAATTTACTTAATACATTATTTTAATTTACTTATTTAAAAATTATTACTTTAATTTACTTATTTAACTTTAATTTAAAATTTTTACCATTGATTACTTAATTTTAAAATTTGGACCATTATTTACTTTAATTTAATTTTTTAGAACCTTAATTTAGTTATTTGAGCCAATTCATTACTTTAATTTAAGATTTTGGACCTTGATTTACTTTAATTAAAAATTTGAACCATTATTTACTTTAATTTAAAATTTTAAACCTTAACTTACTTAGTTGAGCCCTTATTTAACTTTAATCTTAAATTTTGAGCCATTATTTACTTTAATTTAAAAATTTGAGCCATAATTTACTTTAATTTAAAAATTTGAGCCATTATTTACTGTAATTTAATTTTTAAGAACCATTATTTACTGTAATTCAAAAATTTGAGCCATAATTTACTGTAATTCAAAAATTTTGACCATTATTTACTTTAATTCAAAAATATTAGCCCATAATTTACTGTAATTTAATTTTTAAGAACCATTATTTACTGTAATTCAAAAATTTGAGCCATAATTTACTGTAATTCAAAAATTTTGACCATAATTTACTTTAATTGAAAAATTTGGACCATAATTTACTTTAATTTAATTTTTTAGGACCATAATTTGCTTTAATTGAAAAATTTGGACCATAATTTACTTTAATTGAAAAATTTGGATCATAATTTACTTTAATTTAATTTTTAGACCCATAATTTGCTTTAATTGAAAAATTTGGACCATTATTTACTGTAATTCAAAATTTTAGACCCATAATTTACTTTAATTTAATTTTTTAGGACCATAATTTACTTTAATTTAAAAATTTGAGCCATAATTTACTGTAATTCAATTTTTAGACCCATTATTTACTGTAATTTAATTTTTTAGAACCATTATTTACTTTAATTTAATTTTTAGAACCATTATTTACTGTAATTTAATTTTTTAGAACCATTATTTACTTTAATTTAATTTTTTGAACCATTATTTACTGTAATTTAATTTTTAGACCCATAATTTACTTTTATTTAATTTTTTAGAACCATTATTTACTTTAATTGAAAAATTTACCACGTTTTTTAGTGTAGACCACCTTTTTCTATTGAAAATTCTAGGACCATCGAGACCCCTTCACTATAGTGTGAAAATTCCATGCTTTTTTTAGTGTAGACCACCTATTTGTATTGAAAATATCCTGAGACCTTAAATTACCATGCTTTTTTTAGTGTAGACCACCTTTTTGTATTGAAAATATCCTGAGACCTTTATTTACCATGCTTTTTAGTGGTAGTCGGCTTTTTGTATAGAAAATTTGTATTGAAAATCCCAGGACCATCGAGACCCCCTCACTATAGTGTGATAAATCCTTGGCTTTTTTAGTGATAATCGGATTTTTGTATTGAAAATATCCTGAGACCTTTATTTACCATGCTTTTCTATTGAAGACCGCCTTTTTGTATTGAAAATATCCTGAGACCTTAAATTACCATGCTTTTTTAGTGGTAGTCGGATTTTCTATTGAAAAAATTTTATTGAAAATCCCAGGACCATCGAGACCCCCTCACTATAGTGTGATAAATCCTTGGCTTTTTTAGTGGTAGTCGGATTTTCTATTGAAAAAATTTTATTTGTATTGAAAATCCCAGGACCATCGAGACCCCCTCACTATAGTGTGAAAATTCCATGCTTTTTTAGTGGTAGTCGGATTTTCTATTGAAAAATTGTATTGAAAATCCCAGGACCATCGAGACCCCCTCACTATAGTGTGATAAAAAAAAATTTGGACCAAAAATCCCTGAAAGCAAAAAAATGAGTTGGGAACAAATGCGTAATAAAAAGTTGGGAACAATTTACCCCCCCCCCCCCTGGGGGGGGGTAATTGTTCCCGCGGGCCACTAACTACCTACTCGTAAGGTTTTTTAAAATTTTTGTTGAATGATTGTTTCATCATTATATTTCTTTTGTTTTGATCGTAATTGATATTCCATTTCAGATATCTATTTACATCGATTTGCATGAACTATAATTGTCTCTGCTCTTTTGTTATTTATTGAACGTAACTTTAAATTAGTTGTTGTAGCATCACTCACGGTGTATGGACCTTTAAATGGTCTTTGCTATTTTGTTGATACACCTTTTACTGGTTCCGGCCTATTCAAATATATTGAGTCTCCGTTTTTTTCCATGCTCATGCGCTTTTTGTCATAGCTTTTTTTATATTGTTCCTAATGATACTTTATTTTTAACCCAGCTCGGGTCCATGCAGACTGCAATCGTTCTTGTATTATTACCTTGTAGTTTGGAACGTCCAAGTATGGAGAAGTTGGGGGTTGAAATTCCAAATCAATTGGCATGTTGTTTCGTCTCAAATACATTAAATAAAAGGTGTTTCACCAGTACTCTCGTTAACTGCATTTCGATAGGTGAATAGACATGGTTTGATAAATAAGTCCCAATCATTTTGTTTCTGATTTACATATGATGCGATCATATTGATTAAAGTACCATTAAATCTTTCTACTAACCCATTTGCTTGAGGGTGATATGGTGATGTATTTAATTTATAAATGCCAATTAATTCTGTAATAAATTTAAATAGGTCGCTTTGAAAATTAGTTAATTGATCTGTTAACAATTTCTTTGGAGCTCCATATCTAAATATGATCTTTTCGATAAATATTTGAGTAACTGTTTCTGCTTGCTGATTTGGCATTGCGTACGCCTATGGCCATTTTGTTTAATAATCACAAAATACAACAATATATTTATTTCCATTTGTAGTCACGGGTAAAGGCCCGATAATATCCATTGCTGAAAATTCCATTGGCGCTACTGGTATTAGCATTGGTTTTAATGGGACCTTTATTTCTTTCCAGTATTCTTTCGAGTTAGACATATTTTGCAAGTATTGCACCAATGCTTTACATCTTGGTCCATTGTATTCCAAAAATACTTTAATTTTAATAGTGACATTGTTTTTATTGCCGATAAATGTCCACCCAATGCTCCATCATGATATTGTAGCAATAACGTATTTCGATGTTTAGTGGGAACCACAATTAATAATTCATCATTTTTAATATACTTTACATATTTATGCTTTTCCTCAATTAATTGTTTTAATTCACTGTCCTTTTTCATTATTACGGTATGTTTGCTTAATTGTTTTAGCTCATCATCCATTTCCTGATCTCTTTGTAGCTCTGACATATTGTTTGCTGCTTTAATTACTGCAAATACTGTATCTCTTCTTGGCCCATATTGATTTCCTCATTTGAAATTCTTGAAAATGCATCTGCATTAGCATTTGATTTCCTTATTCGGTATTTTATTTCAAAATCATACTCTTGTAAGGCTATTTACCATCTTATGAAATTGCTCGCTACATCTCGATGTTTCATCAACCATTATAACGGATTATGATCTATATAAACAATGTATTTTCGACCTACCAGATATTGCCGAAATGTTGTTATCCCATATACTAAAGCTAAGGTTTTTTCTTTTGTTGAATAATCTTTCTCATCGGGTTTCAATTATCGGCTAGCATATTCAATGGCATGATCCTTTTCCCCTTCCACTTTTTGTCCCAATACTGCTCCTAATGCAAAACCACTTGCATCTGTCATTAATATGAACATCTTTGTAAAATCTGTGCATCTTTATATATTGGATTAATTATTAATTTTAGTTTGAGATTTTCGAAAGCATCTTGCTGAGTTTTATTCCACGTAAATGAATTAGTTTTCCTTAATAACATTGTTAATGGTTGAGCAACATGCGCAAAGTTTCTAATAAATTTTCTATAATAGCTTGCTAATTCGAGAAACTGTCTGGCATCATCAACATTTTTTGGAATTGGATAATCTTTGATTTTCTTAACATTGTCTGGTTTCGGTTGTAAACCTCTGAGAATGCTGTTTTTCCTTTATCTGACTCTTTTAACTTTGAATTGATTATAACCTTTATTTAAATCAATAACAGTAAAATTTTGAGCTTCTCCCAATTTGTCGAACATTTCCCGAGGAACTGGAATTGGATATGTATCTTTTCTTGTGACTTGGTTCAATTCTCGATAATCAATACAAAATCTTATTTCACCTTTTTTGAACAACTACAATGGACGAAAAAAATGGTGAAAAACTGTCTCTGATAATATTGAATTCCTTCATAGCCTATTTGTCTATTACTTTCCTTTTGATGTACATAAGGAATTCTGTATGGTCGTAATTTAATTGGAGTTTCATCAATTAATGAAATTTCGTGCTCAATTATATGAGTTGCTCCTAGATCATATTCATGTTTCGCAAAGACGCCTTGATATTTCCTCAATAGTTTCATAAATTTCTGTATTTGCTCTTGCGTCAAATTGTTACTGTTGACTTGAGGTTCTTTGTATATTCTTATATTTTTTGGTAACCTTTTATTGTCGATTTTTAAGATTTTTGTTAGCTTCCCGAATTTCGGTTTTGGTTTTAACGCTACTTCTCTATCATTATTGTTGGTAATATAAACAGAATTAATTGGTCTTGTACCTTCACTAGTTCGTCACACATAGGAATATCATACTTTTCGATCATATTCTCACTTGGTTGAAATATAAATTCATTGTCTGGAACTCCCATTGTATTTACATAACAAATAACTTCACTTTGAGGTGGAATTCTTAATGTTTGGTTAAGAAACACGTCTCCCGTTTCATAAATGGCTTTTCCCGTTTCTTCCATAATCAGATTTCCTGTTTTTAAATCAAGACAAACTCCTTCTAGTTGTGCCAAAACATCCATACCCACTAAACATTTCACTGGACAATTGTGCATTATTAAACATCAAGAGCAATTTCCTGATTTCCAATATTGAACTTAACTCTAATCTGCCCAATAATATTTAATTTATTTTCGTCATTGATCATCCCACTTCTTCTGTACTTCTCATTAGTGCTTTTTCATCCGGACTTAACACTTCGTCTGATAATATAGTATTATTTGTTCCTGAATCTTGTAATGCTTCAACTCTATTTTTATTTACTTGTGTTGGGCTAGAACTGATTTCTAAACCCAAAGTTAGGAATGGGACGAAATGTGTCAGTACACAACACGCATACCCAGCATTAAGTTTACTTAAATAAAAATATATAAAACACCCAGTAAACAATGATAATAGAGAGATATTATACCCAAAAATAAAACATTTGAATTAAAAATAAAATAAAACACAAGCAAGAAGTATTACACGAAAACTTACTCAAATATAGACGAAAGACATAAAACAACAAAAAACAAATTCGAATAAAGGCGATTAGTAAAAATTTAAAAAGAAAATTAAAGAAAATCTTCATAAAATCTTACGTAAAGAAAATTATATCGATATTTTGAATAAAAATCCAGAACAATTCATAAAAATGGTGAAATCCATCATGACTCCCAAACGACAGAATAAAATTTATAAAAAATAGAAATTTTAGAAAAGAAATCATAAAAAACAATTTAAAAATAAGAAATAGATTAAATTTAGCATGGAATGTTCTGGAAATGCTGAAATCCATCATGGAGGCAAATTTAATAAAAAATAATTCAAAAACAAAATTCCAAAAATAAAAACAAAAATTCTTACTGAAAAATCGCCATCAAAATCGATAAAAATTAAAAATCGAATGTTCGAGAATTAAAATAATCCGAATTTGTTTTACTGCATCAATGTATACTTACACGTCAAATAGAGGCTATATAAACTAACACATTTCGTCACTTTTCAAGGGAAAAATGAAAATGCTAGTGCTTACTCTCATGACAAATTTGTGGTTTTGATTTTTCTGAGATTGTAAGTAAGAACGATTTCATTGCGAATTATAAATTATTATTATTGAAACCTTGTTTTCATTATTTCTTTTTAACTATAGAAATATAGGTTTGAGTGAGATCGTCGGTTATCATTGATTTTGAAGCGAGATCCCAGCCAACCCTGTACCTATGCACTTTATCATCGATGAGTACACAGCCCACAATGATTGCAGGCCACTGTCTGGCACACACGTATCAATATTATTGGTTTCTTTTTGTTCGGTCATCGGAGGTCGTCCACTTCATGGTTCTGCCATGGAGCTGAGTCGATAAAACCCCTCCGTTATGACTCTAGCTATTTATTATAGGTTGACAGTAGAATGTCGACTCCATACAACATTAAGGCTTGCCGTAGCGGACACAGTGTGACCGTGTAAACAAGCACTCTTCCCGACTTCCAATACATGAATAACTTACATAGTTAAAATCTACATCCAAAATCATCGCAATACAATACACTAAGGTTAATAAACGGAGTAGATCTCAGACTTAAATTAATCACAACTCTACAATTCACAATTAATGTAGACGGTTAAATATCATCAACAACCAACTCTACCTATACGTTTGTCGAATCTAGATTTATAAATGTCCTCAATAAATTTTCTAGTAATAGTGTAAAGTAAAGATTTTTTAAAATGATTTATTTAGTAGTGATAGTATTCATAAAGGTGTTCAACATGCGTATCGGCAAGACTTGGATTTTAAATTGAATAGACTCTAAACTAACTATAAAAATACAAATCTTAAACCCATAAAAGTATAAATTATCATCTCAATTTCATAAAAATATGAATTATGCTTATAGATTTAATTTCTTCAAAATATAAATTATGATTAGTTATAAAGGTATAAATTATAAATTTAATTTCTTAAAATTATAAATTACAAATTTATATTGACGATAAAAATTATAAATTATAACTCTATGTTAATTATAAAAGTATAAGTTATAATCCTAATTGTAATAATATTAAAGAATTAATATTATTAATCTTGTTTTAATTGGTGTTAATAACAATAAAAGATAAATTTGAAATTCACTTTCTAAATTGTAACAATGGCGTCACGAGCAGGATTTCCAGTATTAGATCTCACAAATGCAGATCAATGTCAAACATGGATGATGACATTCAGTGCAATGACTCGAATTAACAAATGGGTTGATTCGGATAAACAGAATGCAATAACAGACAATTTCATTGCCGTATGCGGGTTCGAGGCCCTTGGCAAAGTCATATCAATGTTGTCCCCGAGAAATATTCAAACAGTCAAATACGAAGAAATCGAAAGAACTATAAAATCGTTCCTACAACCAAAGACAAGACTAGTGATAGCAGAAAGAAATAAATTTTTCTCATTAAAGCAGAAGGAATCAGCGATTTCATTCTCAGACTAAGAAAGGGAGCCGAATTCTGTCAATTCTCAAAACTAAAGGAATCAACAGATCCGACAGAAGACATGATTACAATGTCACTAATTTCAGGATTACATGACAGTGAATCTAAAAAGCGTTTGTTGGAAAAGATAGGCCATTCGGAACCAAGCGTCGACGACATCAAAGAGTTCGTTCAAAACATGGAGCAATTGAAAAGCTTCATCAACAAGAACGTAACCCCTACAGAATCAGAAGAAGACAACAAGGAGCTACACTATATCAGAAGAGAGCAGAAATCAATAACAAAATGCAAGTTTTGTGGGTCAGACCACGCCCGAGGAAAATGTCCAGCTTTCGGGAAAAAATGCTTTAACTGTTCAAAACCGAATGCCTATCAGGGCAGAACAAACAAAATAAGCATGTGAATTCCGTTATAGAAAGCTCTACAGAATTGGACATAGGATCCATATGTGCAGTAAATTCATGTCACAAAGAATTGGTAAGCTGCTTAATAAACTCAAACAAAATTCAGATGCAAATCGATACGGGAGCAGATGTCTCTATAATTTCGTCGAAACTTTGGAAAGACTTGGGTGAACCGAAGTTAAAATATCATAATATGAAACTCACAGCCTAAGACGGTCACATTATGAAATGCCTAGGTTACTTCACAGCAGAAGTAGAAACGGAAAAAAGAATTCATGCTATCAAGTTAACAGTTATTGAATCAGAGAAATCATATGGATTGTTGGGACAAGATATTATTGAAGATACTATGACCATCAATTCAGCAACAGCAAAGAATAAATCGAGCAACTTCCTTCCAAGTATACGAGGTGTACAGGCAAAAATGGAACTCTTAAAAGATGCTAATAATTTCTTTTGCAGAGCAAGACCAGTACCGTTAGCATTAGAGAGCAAAGTCAACGCTGAGCTCCTACGCCTAGAAGAAATGGGTATAATCTCCCCTTGTCGCGATCCAGTTGCCAATTGTTCACCAGTGGTATGGATCAAGAAAGACAATGGGGAATTGCGCATGTGCGTTGATTTCAAGGTCCACGTAAACCGTAAGATTAAAACTGAAACGTATCCTCTGCCAAATATTGAGACTATTTTTGCCCGTATGAAGAATGCAAAAAGATTCGCAAAGATAGATCTGAAATCGGCATATTGGCAAATTGAACTAGACAATAATGCAAGGCAACTTTCCATCATAAATACCTCGAAAGGTCTATTCTACGTCAACCGCCTACAAATGGGTATGAAGAACTCATCTTCTATATTCCAGAGAACAATGGAAGACATACTAGCCGATATAAAAGGCATTTTAATCTATCAAGACGATATATTAGTCTTTGGAGAGAATGACGAGGCTCTAAAAAAACGATTAGAGGCGGTAAAGCAAAGATTAAAAGAAAAAAGATTACAATAAACAAGGACAAATCAATCGAATATGTCGATGAAATAACGTTCCTCGGATTCAGTATTTCAAGCCGAGGCATCCAACCGGACCAAAAGCTGGTCAATAAAATACAAGATATATCAGTGCCATCCAACAAAAAAGAAGTTGAAAGTTTTATAGGCTTAGTAAATTATTTCGGCCGGTTGATACCACAATTCTCGAATAAAATATCACCGATAAATAACCTCCGAAAAAAGAAGCTCAATTCATATGGTCAAAGGAATGTCAAGAAAGTTTTGATAAGCTAAAAACGGAACTAAGTTCCCATCCCATAGTTAGATCGTATTGTCTAAAAAAAGAAGCAACATTAACTACAGCTGCATCGAAAGAAGCCATAGGAGCAGTCCTCACACAAGAAGGACATCCAGTCATATTCGTCTCGAGGACATTATCGGAAGCAGAAAAGAACTACTCTAATATAGAAAGAGAAGCATTAGCCATAGTCTGGTCAGTTTCAAGATTAAGCCACTTTCTATTAGGGCGAAAATTTACATTACAAACTGACCACCGCCCGCTCATATATTTATTAGGAAGTAATCAAGCAATACCGGATCATACTTCTCTGCGAATTACGAAATGGGCTTTAAATCTGATGCAATATGATTACATCATTACACATGTTCCAGGAAAAGAAATTACTCATGCGGATGCATTGACGAGATTACGATTTAGTAATCAAGCGGTCGATTTTAAGACATTGAGCCATGCTAGAATGCACAGTGTCGTCTTTCAAACAATTTTAAAACCCCAAGAAGTAAAAAGTGAGCTACAATTAGACACTCGTATACAAGGAATTATGAACAGGGTAAAACGTGGAAAATGGTCAAAATGCAGTCAGTATGAATCATCATTTAAGGCGGTTTCAGCATCTCTCACAATCGAAAATGGAATGCTATATAAAGGATCTCGTCTATTCATACCAGAACGTTTAAGACAAAAGGCGATAGATTCGTTCCACAAGGAATCTCACAGTGGCATCCAATCATCCTGCAGGATGATTCAAAACGCAGCATGGTGGCCTGGTATAACGAGAGACATCGAACAATATGTGAAAAAATGTGAAATATGCTCTACTTTACGCCCCCAGAAACAGAAGACAGTCCACGAGTGGCCAAACGCCACACCCTTTGAAAGACTTCACATAGATTGGGCGTACTCCCGAGACGTCGGAAACATTTTAATAATCGTTGATTCAGGATCGGGATGGATCGAAGCCTTTAGAACCAAAGAACGCACAACTGAAAACGTCATCAAATGCCTACGAACAGTATTCACCAGATTCGGAATACCAGAATGCATAGTATCCGACAACGCTCCTGAGTTTACATCAAAAGAATTTTTAGCATGGATTGAGAATCAAGGAGCTCGAAAGATAGAATCTCCGCCTTACTTTCCAATGGCAAATGGGAGGGCAGAAAGAGCTGTCCAGACAATAAAGAAGGGGATCAAATGTTGGAAGCTAAGCCAGTGTCATATGGAATTTGACGTCTTCCTCCAGAAGATGTTATTTTATCATCGCATCTCAGCAAACTATTATGGTAAATCTCCGGCGGAAATGGTTTTCGGAAGGCAGATTAGAAGACCAATAGTGAGCACATTCGACCAAGGCCAATCAGTCGGATACAAGCCGTCCTCCAATCATGAGTTAACAAATCAGCAATATCTTATGCCAAAAGGAAGAAACACGTCGTGGATAATAGACGTCGAGGGAGAGGAGCCTGTCTTACGACTATCAAGCAATAATCAGATATACTCCCCAGGCACAAAAAAAGCAACAGAAAAAACGTTTACTTCTCAGGAGAACGCCGAGGACAATTCATATCAGCCTTCTCTCTTAACGGAGACTATGCCCGACGGCGATAACCGAGTGAGAAGTCAGAGATCAAGAAGACCTCCGAACCGTTACGGCGAATGGACACTAGAGAGAGACATGTAATAATATTAAAGAATTAATATTATTAATCTTGTTTTAATTGGTGTTAATAACAATAAAAGATAAATTTGAAATTCACTTTCTAAATTGTAACACTAATTTCATAAAAATATAAATTATAATTAGTTATAAAAGTATAAATTACAAATTTAATTTCCTAAAAATATAAATTACGAATTTATATTGGGTATAAATTATAGATTATAATTCTAAGTTGATTATAAAATTATAAATTATAATCTCAATTTCTTCAAAACATAAATCATGAACTTATATTGATTATAGAGTTATAAATTATTACTCTAAGTTAATTATAAGTTAAAGTACAAATTATAATCTTAACTTCATAAAAATATAAATTATAAAATTACATTAGCTTTAAGATATAAACTATAAATTTAACTTAACTTCATAAAAATATAAATAATAAAATCAAAAGTATAAATTTTAAAATTATATTAGCTTTAGAAATATAAACTATAAATTTAACTTCATACAAATATAAATTATAAACTTAAAAGTATAAAATTATTATTATTATTATTATTATTATTATTATTATTATTATTATTATTATTATTATTATTATTATTATTATTATTATTATTTAAATAATCAAAAAAACGTGGCAATGATCTAATAATACAGAAACGCCAACTCAATAAATTCAACATAAACGCGATATATTTCAATTGTACAACAATCTTCGTCAGGCCGCAATCTGGATAATCAATAATAAGACATAAAATATGCAATATCTAAACAAATTAACTAATAATAATCATCTCCAAACTGTATCAAAAATTTAAAAAAAATATTTCAAAAAAAAAATATTTTAAAAAACCAAACCATATTTTACATAGCCCCACAAACAAATTATTTTAAAATTAAATTTTAATTTAATAACATTTAACATTCAACATAAAATTAACAAATTTAAAAAAATTACATAGTTTACAAAACACAACCATAATTATACCACAAACACGACTCCCAACCTTCATCCTTCAATTACTTAAACACATTCAAAATCTCCGTGAGTAGATGGATGGGTCACCGCTAGACCAGGTCACCGCTGGACTACATATACCCCCTCCCCCCCCCGGCCGGGAAATTTTTTTTTTAAAATAAAATGTCAAGGTCATTTTTTTCAAGGTCATATTTTAAAATTTAAATTTACAGAGTTCCCGCCAACGGCAATTATTAAACGATAGCTCATTTTAAAGCTCAATCTAAGACCTTTCGATTGAGCCATAGAAGGTATCATCATCATTAATAATGACAAATTTATTAACATTTTACCAAAAATCATTTTCAAGGTCATATAATTATTATTTTCAAAAATATTATTAAGTGGTCTAGCGGTGACCAGGTTTTCGTTTGCCCAAAAGTTATCGTTCCCATTATCCGAATGTATTAATTGATAGCTTAATTTGAAGCTTAGTGCAAGATCTATCTATTGATATATAAATATTATTAATATCATTAATATTGACAAAGTTATTAACGTTCTCCCGAGACCATTTTCAAGGTCAGTACCCTTATGACCAATACCCATGAGGGGTCAAAATATCTTGTCGGATAAACTCAGAGTATATATAATAAAACGAATTAACAATAACTCCATCAAATTGAATCAGTAAATTATCACAAATTTTGATAAAAAATCTTATTCTAAAATGGTAAGCAGCGTAAAATCGAAAGATAATTTTAATAACACAGAGATAAAATTAACAATATTATTCTCAGGTGGTAAGATTCATCATTATTCTATGATTAATTAATAATGAAATTCAAAAAAGTGAAAATAAGTGTTTGAATTATTCATTAATGGAAAGTAAATGTAAATATAGCGAGAAGTTGCATGGATATATATTAATTGCATTTATTTAAAATTATTTCATAAATTTCATAAATTTCATAAAAATTCATAAAAATAATCACTTTTAGTACAATTTTTAAAAGAAATATTTGTAGTGAGGATATAAGTGAAAATAATTAGTGGAAAATCGCGATTCGAGAGCTATAAGTGATGAGAATATATAAATACAATTATTTCTAATACATGAGTTACTAACAAATTAAAATATTTAAATAACTTATTATTGATAAACATTTATTTATCCACAAATCATGATTTTTATTACATAACAAACCGTGAATCGTATTTGACTAATTCAATTTGATGGAGTTATTGTTAATTCGTTTTATTATATATACTCTGAGTTTATCCGACAAGATATTTTGACCCCCCATGGGTATTGGTCATAAGGGTACTGTTCGTAAGGGTACAGGTCGTAAGGGTACTGGTATGTTTTAATGATTTTATTTAGGCAAATCTTTGGTTATTATTTGTCACTAAATTCATTGGTAATTTTTTAGAGTTGATGTTAGTAGGATTTAGTAAATATTCAAGTGAATTACTATAATTTTTGTGAATTTCATGTTAATTGAAAGAATATTTAAAAATTTAAGGTTTTATTGTTAATTCTAAGACAAATTTAATTAATTTCTTGATAATTTGCTATATTTTATTGACTTGTTTTTAAATAAAAATTATTTTTAATGAGGATAATAATTTGAGTTTTTACAATAATCAAGTGATAGGATAAATTTGATGATGACTTTGTAATGATAATTTGACTAAATAATTTTTTCATATATTTTTCTAAGAATATTTACACATTGATGAACTTTAAAATATTGAAAATCTAAAGTTGAAACCAGAAAATATTTTCACGATGATGATATATTTGAAATCTACTTGAAAATTATTGTAAAGTATACTGAAATTTAGTTTGAAAGATATATCATGTTGTAGTGGCTATAATTAGTTGAAGAATTATGATCAATCAATGAAATATTATCGTCTCTAGTTAGGTATTTGATGATACATGTGGTTAAATATTTATTTTAATGAATTTTGATCTTTAAGTGGACTCTTACTACATGAATTTAGCTACTAAATTATTTCAATGGAAGAATGTTTGGTATCTGTAACAATTAAATAAAATTCATATTTTGAAGAATTTTCTATGGATTTTAAAAGAATTGATATATTAACGGGCTCAAGTGGGTGAAATTAAGGGATATAGCCGGTTGGATTTAGTGAGGATTTGGTTAAGATGGGAATATATGATTTTTAAGGAATATATTCGGTTGGATGTTTAAAGGGGTAGAAATATTTGGTGAGGGATCGGTTAAGGTGGAAATGTTTTGAATATCTCTATTTAAATCGACAATTTTCTTATTGGTAAAATATCAATGTTTCAAGGGAAATAGTTAGTATTTAGCTATGAGTCAATAATAGTTCCTGTGAAATTATATCGTTTTAGGTTTATTAGGTTGTAATGAATGTAATTGCACAGTAATTTAGATTTATGTTTTACTTTAGAACCAGTTTTTTATTAATTATCCACGGTTTTATTAAGTCGTTTAGGGTTAATGATCAATTAGGTGTTTATTTACTTGGTTTTGACAATGAAATATCTAAAATCTTTAGAATTAATTGGGAATGATATCAAAGGTTGTTGCTTTAAATTATTTACCTTTATTTAACATGTTATAGACGGATATTCATTGTCGGGATATCGGTGACAAAACTTGAGAAATATTGACTTAAAAGAGTTGGACATCGACAGCAACTAAAGAAAATTGAACTTTATTGAAGGAAATTTATGATTTTAATTAGAAATTAAATCGGTTGAATATCATTTAAGGGTAAAATATGGTCATTTGAAGGAATATTGTTATCGGGTGGATAAATCTTTCAATGATATTTTGCTAAATATTATTTTAAAGGACAAAGTTAACCAATAAATTAGTCGATCGAAATAAGAATTCGGTAAAAGTTACATTTAAAATATTCCAATTATTCACGAATTTCTGATAAAGATATATATGAGCATCTATTTCTCACTAAATTACCTAGGAATTTCTAACTAATATACATATGCCTTAATTAATATACCCTTGCGACATGTTGAATGTGAGTAGTACCCTTGCGACTAATACCCATAGGGGGACAGAATATTTTGTCGGATAAATTCAGACTATATATTTAAAAATTTACAATATGGTATGGTTTTTTATTGATTAATTTGTTGTATATTGCATTGATACATCAAAATGTTAGATAATATTTATAAATTAACTAAAAAATACACAAAAATACACAAAATACTATATTACCTAAGAATTCTGTTATGTTTCTAGTTAAATAATTGAAATAATTAGTATCAATGTATCAACTATATCAAAATAATAACCAAGACCATTGTAACACATAATGTCAACTTTAAAATATTGGTTAGGGTTTCTTCTACTTTTCGATCATCTTCATGGTTCTTGCGAAGATCTTTTTTCCATTTTGATGAACTCATGGGTATCCCTTCATCATATCATCACCATTTGGTAGTTGCGCCCGATATATTTAATTACCAAGATTATTTCATATTATTCAATGTTTGAAAATTTTCTACATTATAGTACCGTCATTATGTATGGTAATAATTCATTTGACTTTGATATTGTATTGATTTGTATTGAGAACTTACATGTATATAGTATGATATTCATTAATCAGTGTTGAACAGGCTTGACAATTGTGAACATTCTTCTCGTGACACTTAGAACAAACAATTACGTGACCACACGGTAAATACAAAACCGAAACTTGATTTTCTTTACAAATTGAACAAGTTAAATACCTTTTCTTAACATCGTTCAGTTTTTTCCGTTAGCTTATTTTCAATCAGTGTAAAATTTTCCAAGTCAAAATTAAATACAAATTTATATTAAATTAATTTCAAAGACAGATTTCAATTAGCCACTACTAATAAAAATAATAGTAAATGAAAAGGGTAAATTTTAAAACTAACTAATAAATTTAGAAAGAGAATGAGAATTGATAGTAATAATTAAATTAAAGTAAATTATGGACATAAATTTTTAATTAAAGTAATAATTTTTAATCTATTATAAAAAAAAAGTTTGAATGATAGTCAGGTTTTGAGAAATGAAAATTTTAATGAAATAGTTTTTAAAGAAAATTTAGATGCAAATTTTACAAATAATAATAATGATAATAATGTTAATAAAATAATATTAATAAAAATAATAATAATAATAATAAAAATAATACTTTATATTGCTAAGCATTAATAATGTAATTATATTTGAATATTTTTTATTCATGTATAACAATTAATTAAAACAAATATAAATAATATTAATAGATTAAATTAATTAAAATGGAATTGAGAAATGATGCAGTATATCAAATTATTGATCCAAGGGCTGTGGGAAAACATTATTTGTTTGTAAATTATTACAATCAAATATGTTTAAGTCAAAATTTAAAAGGTCAACCAGATACTTACAATCAAATACTTACAACAATGTATTTCTAACAAACAGCTAGATACCAAATACTTTCAACATGATACCACGTACTAACTAACTCTCAAACAACCAGATACTTACAACTAACTACTTACAATCAACTAAATATTCTTCATTGTATTTTATGAAATGCTTTTTAAATTAATTTTTTATCTGTCTTCAAAATATGTTTAATTACAATCAGTAGAAAAACCTTTTCAAAATGTTTAAATTTAACAAAAATGATGATTTTCATCAAAAAATGAATAATTGTCAACTCATCACTACGTGGGATTGATGATAATTTAAATTAAAATGAAAGACTATAGAATTCTAATTTACAAAACATTCTTCTTTTAATTGATTACTACTGACTTATTATTGCAATGTAAAAATCGCATTCAATAAATACTTATTGTTGATCAGTTTTATTATATATACTCTGAGTTTATCCGAGAGGATGTTTTGACCCCCTAAGGGTACTGGTCGTAAGGGTATTGCTAACACTCAACCCCCACCTACCCATTTCCTAGATACTAGATACCAACAACCAGCTAACAACTAGATACTAAGTACTTACAACCGACAACAACCAGGTACTAAGCATTATCAACCTACAACAATCAGTAAACATTGTATGGATCATGTTGTTGAAAATGTTATGAACTGTGGAGATGATGAATGTGAATGTGGTAATAAATTTTAGTGTATATTTAAAGTATAATATTTAGAATTTCTTTGTTAAAGTTTTGTCTTGAATATTTTTACCAGTAACTTTGTGAACAATACCCATGTGACTTGTCGAGTGTGAGCAGTACCCTTGTGATCAGTACCCTTGTAAGCATTACCCTTGTGAGCAGTACCCATAGGTGGACAGAATATTTTGTCGGATAGACTAGGAGTATATATATTAATACTAATAATAATAATAATAATAATAATAATAATAATAATAATAATATATGGCTCAATCGAAAGGTCTTGGATTGGGCTTTAAAAATAGCTATCGATGAACAATTTTGGTTGGCGGGAACTCTGTAAATTTAAATTTTTAAATATGACCTTGAAAAAATGAATGACCTTGAAAAAATAAATGACCTTGAAAAATAATATTTTTGAAAATAATAATTATATGACCTTGAAAATGGTCTCGGGAAAACATTAATAACTTTGCCACTAATAATGATAACAATAATATTTATATATCAATAGATAGATCTTGCACTAAGCTTCAAATTAAGATATCAATTAATAAATTCGGATAATGGGAACGATAACTTTTGGGCAAACGAAAACCTAGTCACCGCTAGACCACTTAATAATATTTTTGAAAATAATAATTATATGACCTTGAAAATGATTTTTGGTAAAATGTTAATAACTTTGTCATTATTAATGATGATGATACCTTCTATGGCTCAATCGAAAGGTCTTAGATTGAGCTTTAAAATGAGCTATCGTTGAATAATTGCCGTTGGCGGGAACTCTGTAAATTTAAATTTTAAAATATGACCTTGAAAAAATGACCTTGACATTTTATTTTAAAAAAAAATTTCCCGGCCGGGGGGGGGGGGGGGGGAGGGGGTATATGTGGTCCAGCGGTGACCTGGTCTAGCGGTGACCCATCCATCTACTTCCGTGGAACGGACAACTTGATCATTTATTTTTGGATTTAAATATCTAATCAACAATGCCTCACAAGTTACTCGTTCCCAATAATTACTTAAACCTTTTGAAATAATTTTAAAATCAGAGATACCTATTTTTTTACTGACACATTTCCTAACATGATTACTAATATTAGTCAATCCTTTTGGTCGACAGTGTTCAAGAACTCAG
>CAUHTR010001391.1:0-80897 GCA_959609185.1 Schmidtea polychroa | reverse complement strand
AGTTAAATTCATTTAGATGTGAAGTAAAATCTGTAAAGAACATTAGTCTGCTGAACCAGTCAACATCAGTTAACTCTGAATACTTCTGTTTGGTGTCTTCCATAAACATTCGAATTTCATCAAGGCATTCCACGAAACGTTCCAGCACACGACCTCTGCTAAGCCAGCGAACACTATTGTACATTAGTAACCCAGAGTAAACGGACTGGACTTCATTTAACAGCAGTCCAAATTTTCTCTTATTCAAAGCACGAGCAGTAATGAAATTTACAATTTTTGTTACAATTTTCATAACATCTTCAAGTTCCTTCAAACCGGATTTTGCACACAAGGCTTCTTGGTGCACAATACAGTGAAACGCAACCAGTGAGTGTCCAACATGTTTCGTAAACAAATTCACGAAACCCCCATCTTTTCTAGTCATACTTGGTGCACGTCAGTCGTTACAGAGACTATTTTATTTACGTCTAAATCTGCATTTTTAAGTTCATCCACGACTTTTTGGCATATTTCTGCACCCGTTGTTGTTCCAGATAATTTGGTTAGTTTTATTAGTTCTTCGCGCATTTCGTTTTCTTTCAGATATCTAGCAATGATGGCTAATCGAGCAGACGATGTTACATCAGTAATATCGTCCAGGCAAATAGAGAAGGCCTGACATAACTTGATGTCTTCTTTTAATTGATTCTCAATATTTGAATTCAAGTAAATCTTTCTCACTTTTACTGTATTTCGACTAATTGGCAGATCTTTTATTAGCTGGAAAATTTTGTCTTTATTTGGCAAATCTTCAAACAAATATGGCGCACATTCTAGCCAAGTTTCTTTGATGTAATCACCATCACTGAAAGGCTTGCCACGCTTAGCTATTATTTTGGAAACTTCAAAACTTTCAGACACTAAATTAGATGTACTTTTAACAAACTTTACAAACGAACAGGATTGTAAATTTTCATTTTTTAACTGGCGCAATATATATTCTTTTTGTTCATCTTCGCTTTTTCCAAGAAGCCACTTGTGATTACTTTCATAGTGACGTTTAACTGAAGATTTTCGACAAACAACGCTTTGAGAACACAAGACACACTTTGTTTGTTGATTACTCCATATCGTTCAGTCCACCAATCTTGGAATTCCCTGCCACTTCCTTCTGAAAGTTTTATTTTTTTTGCTTTGAACACGACATTTTCTTTAGCAAAATTTCTATTTTTAAATTATTAATTGTTTACAAAAAAAATTCAATCTTTCACCAATAATAATGTCTGCGTCATCAAATTCGTGCGTATCTTAACTTGTTTATTTGTACTTGTTAAAAAAATGCGGTTTCTAAAATATTTGCACAATAAAATCATGCTGAAGTGTTAAATTGCGATTTAAATGATTTTACACTACTAAAATTTACACAAATTTGTTTTATCTCAAAGGTTTGGCGTGCCAAACGTAATCGTCTCGAGTTTCACTTTGGGCACGCGTGCCATAGGTTCGCCAGCGCTGGTATAAGTTTTATGATATTAAAAATATTATATTTATATAAATAAATAAAAAAGAGATTCTATAAAATAGTGTTATTGTTTTTTTGTGGTTAATAAAATCCAAAAAATAATTATCAATTTATATATTTAAAAACCGCAGTTATTATTGGAGCGAATTATAAAGGATATTTTTTGATTAAACTTTTAATTTTTGATAAAAATGTTTAATTTAACTTACTAAATTAAATTTATGTTTCTGAAATGTGTAAAAATTTATAAAATTTGCTTTATTTACTTAGGAGTTTAAATATTTATATTATTTACAAATGTATTATCAATGAATCATAGTAAAAATAGTTTTATTTTATATAGTTTTTTTATCATGGAAACCCTGTATAATGTAACTTGCTACTAATGGATGCATATTTTTGCTAATGTTTTAATTTCGATTTCTTTGAGTCCTATATTTTTTAGTGGTTTGTTGTTATTAGTGTCCCAGCTACCGAGACTTCCTACAATTAATGCTGCTAGTGTTGTGACTGTTTTATTTATTTCCATTGTTTCGAATTCCAGGTCGTTGTATTTGTTGTGGTTATCTGCGCGTGCTTGGTCAAAGAATTAAATATTATCATATGGCACTATAATGTCCAGTATGTGTATTTTTTCATTTCTAGTCCATTTTATTATTAAGTCTGGTCTTAATGTTGTGCTTATACCAGGAGCTGCTCTTTCTGTGTCCACTTCATATTTTTTTGATATAAGGAAGTCTTTGACCTTTTCCATAACATGGTTATGTTTATTTCTTCGTGCGTTTTGTGTTTTTGCAATCGTCAAGTATGTCATTCTCTGTTTCCTAGTGCTCGTTTTATAGACGGCATAGGATGTTAAGGTTATTTTTGTGCCCATATGAGGAATAGTTTAGGTTAAGTATGTTATTTCTGACTTTTATTAGGAAATAGTATTGCTGGTCATTAAGGTCATTATAATTTATTAGATGTGCAGAGTTCATTGTTACCTAGACATCACCTGTTTTTGAGATGTGTCCTTGACTTATTATGTCTTGCAATTGGCCAGAGTACGATTGCTAATAAGTAAGTGTATTATTGAAGAGGAGTATTCTATGTTTTCGTCTGTTATGTAATGTATTTGGTCTTTTTGTTTGACTTATAGTTGGAATATATTTTCTAATGTTATAATTCTTATCTCCATGTTGAATTTTTTTCTTAAATGTTTTGTTTAGTAGCGGAACTTTCGAAATATGCAGCGTGTTCCACCTATGTCTCCTTTAATTCCCGAGTTTATCCATTTTGCTTTGTCGATTCCACCTGCTTTGTCGTGGAACCTTGTTTATATTTAATGTGATTTGGTGACTTGGTAAAATCAATGTGATTTTTGCTGTTGTATGGCAGATGATAAAAGTTTTATACCTAGAGAATATTTTGTATTCTTCAAAGCTATACAAGCTGCACTCAAGTCGTCAGTCAAAAAGTTTCTGATGTCTGATTTTATAAAATTCATGGTTGAAAACAACGATTCGCACGAGTAACTAGATGAGAAAATCGACAAAATTGTCACTGCTACTTTTTTCAAAGAATTGAAAGTTTCAGACAGGTAATTCCAAACGCTCAGAACCTCATTTTCAGCTGATAGCTGTGGTTTTAATCCATTGCTGCGGTCACGTTCAATTATTTCTAGTCGAACTTACGGGTTGATGGCCTTCAGGTGTCTCTATCGATTGGCACGTTGAGGGCAGAATGGTATGATAGTAGAAATAGAGGACAGAGACTAAAATTTCATAATAATTGAGCGGAAACGACTGACCCGAGAATGACTCAGATCAACGTTAAAAATCCACACTTACGGTCTGGTAGAACAGTGCATTCTGACATTACACTGTTTTCGTCACTTCCAGATAACGTATCGTCAAATAGAGCTTGCGGTATGAGAATCATTAGATCATTTGTATACTTGTATTATACTTGTATTATACTTGTATATAAATATAAAAATATATAAATATAAATATATAAATATAAATAAAAATAGCAACTTTTAATTTTGACAAAGATATTTAATATATTATGACAGAGTGTCATTATTTAATCAAATCACTATTTAATACTTTACCTATGCAAAGTTGTAGTGCATGTACAAAACAGATGATATATAATCACCTAAAATCTTTGTAATTGTCTTTAATATTCGCCGTCCCATCATGTACAACCGATAAATATTTTGATCTTAATTCTCATTCATCGATCTCTTCTAAAAATCTTTCTTTTAAGCATTCCGCATTGTGTGATTGTAATAGAGGAGCTATGGATATTAAATAGTTTCTCATCTGAAAATCTTCATCTATAACAGCGCTTCTCAACCTTTTTTGGCTTGAGTACCTTTTGGAAGTTCATTATCCTAAATTGTACCCCTTATATTAGAAAAGCAAATTAAAATATTAATACTCGCGTATTTGTTATTATTTTAAACTTGTTCGAACACTAATGTGTCAAGGAGTATGCTCAGAATGTGTATTGAGGAAAAGTAAAACATTATTTATAGTTACATATATTATAATAAAAAACGACATGAATAAAAACTATAATATTTTTTACATTAAAATTTTTCATTACTTTTAACTTATTACATTTAGTGAGATCCTTGAGATTGCTTTGAGGCGCATAGTTTTTGAAGTCAGGTTCGATTGATGCAAGGTATAATCTTAAATCTCTAGCGGCATTCAGCTTATTACTGTATTTGTTTTTAATAAAGAGATATGAAGATATATGCTCTTTCCACCATAAATGGTAACAAAACGTTAAGCGCTTTGGCAGAAAGCAATTCATATTCGGTACTGATATGTGACCAAAAGTTAATAAGACATTTTCCTTTAAATTCGACTTTCAAAGTAAAATCATTTAAGTTCTCTTTTTCAGTGATTGGTAATTTAGCTATTCGAAAGTATTCGTCATTGAGAGGATTTGAAATCCAATTGTTTCCTACATCAGGTTTGTGAAAATGCTTCTCGAAATTTGATTTTAGCTCTTTTAAGTGTTCATATATGTTGCTCAATTCTCTGGAGAGGCAAAGTTTATTCTCTGATAGGAAATTGTGCAAAGTTTCAAATGCCTCAGGTTGACCGTTTTCAATACATGTTCTCCAAAAATTAATTTTTTTAATCACAGATTCAATTTTATCCGAGACATTGAATATCGATATGGAGTTATTTTGAAGTGCTAAATTTAGATTGTTTGTACGTATGAAAATGTCTGATAAATAAGCTTCATTTGCACTGGAAGGAACTTAAATGCCAAACTTTGCCTGTGAATGCAACAGTGACTCAAACTTATTTTGGGAGCTATCTTCAAGACTCGACCGCGCGGACCGGAATAAATACCTGACATAGACTTGCCACCATCGGTACAAAGCCCACACCAATTAGACCAATTTATGCCTTTTTCTTGGAAATAATAATTGATAGCTTTGAATATATCCCCACCTGTTGTGTGTTCTGACAGAGCATGACAAAGTAAAAGGTTTTCTTCGGCTTCATTGTCTTTTAAATACCTCGCAATAAGAAGCAAAATAGCAAAATTAGCAACATCCGTGCTTTCATCAACTTGTATAGCGAAAACCTTATTGTTTTTAATTATATCAATCACTGTTGCCTCAAAATTATCAGACATATTTTTTATTTTTTGCACATGTTCTTCTCCAAGCATACACCGAAAAGCATCTTCTATGCATGGTTGAATTAGATTCTCTGCAATTGTATGATTGTTANTAAAAAAATTATATTCTTTGTTTTAATAATTGGCATGTTTTGTTTGGAGATGACGTAAAAGCAGGGAGGGTTTCATACTGCCATTTGATAGCTCTTCACCACATACTACACATTTGGTTTACGGCTGTCTTCACCTCCTGCATATGAAAATCCATATTTCATATATTCGTCGCAGTATTTCCTCTTTTTAGCTATCTGCAGAACTGAAGACGGCACATTTTCTGTGTTTTGTATTTGTACTTGTGTTTTTGATATGACTTGAGAAGTACTAACTAATTCGTCACTTTCTAGTGTACGCTTATTGTTTTTTATTGTATCAGCTTTCAATCACTGATCCATATTTAATCCTAAATTCATTTAGAAATTAATTTAAGTTTGAAATTAAAATAATGTTAAAACTTACCGATTGAAAATAAAGTTGTTATTAATTAGTAATATTAGTAAAATTAGTAAAATTTGTCACACTACAATAGACACGCTTTGTAACATTGGGTCCACTTGAATTCTAACACAACCCGTTGTAATGTGATCATGCAATTCCGAGGGGCACACATAACTTTGAAAAATATTTTGTAAATAAATAGTGAGCGCTAAAACAATTTTTTTGTCCAATGTTTGCCACCGCTTTGTAACTAAATTGAGGCGGGAGTTATATTTAACATCTGCCATTACTAATATTTTTTCGCGTACCCACAGGACTACGCTTACCACGGGACGGGAATCGCTGATCTATAAAATGGGGTGTAATTACTATAAAATATTCATTTGATTTAGAAGTCAAGGTATCTGTTATAAATGAAACCGAGCAACAATAAAATATTTTGGCATGTATTTTCGTATGGCCTGTTGTTGTAAATTCTCGTCTGGGTGGAATATTAAAAATGAAAGGTCACAAATGCTTTAAAATTCTTTGAATCAAGAAATTTCAGCGGCAAACCATCTTCAAGAATCAATCTGTACAAAGGCTCGGATAAATCTTCGCATCTACTAATATTTTCATCAACTTTTGTCATATACGTTTTGTGATTTTCAGAAATATGGTATATCATGCCATTTTTTTTCATTTTAATACTGTACTCACAAAGTTTGTATTTTACTTTATTCGGGCCTGCTTCTTTAAAAAAAAGCCAGACTTTTCTCATTTTTTTAGAAGGTTCTGGTAAGGAATTGTCAAGGAGGTCTTTGTTAAAATCACTAGGAATAATCTTGGAGGTATGTTTGGAAGTGACCGCAGTGCCATTCTGCTTTCTTTCATTAAGTTGTGCTTGAACAGTTATTTTTGGATCCGAAAACAAATTTTTGTTTCCAGTCATTTTATTTAAAACACCGTTTGTATAAGAGTAAAATTAATAATAGTTAATAAATTATTATCCTATCCTTATTTATAATTGACCTAGCATGATATCAGTAATTAACATACAAAATATCTCACGACTTCAGGTAAAATAAGAAAGACGTAAATCATCGCTTTGTTTCTAAATTCATTTTAACGAAATGGAATTAAGCGCTCCGAAAAAGAAGGCATAATCACCTTGTCCAAATTATCTAAACAAAATAGTATTATCTAAGGATCAGGTTAGCTCTAAATATTTGATTTTGAGTGACCCAAATTTGAAAACAATTAATATATATATATATATATAATCCAAAAGCAAGTCTTGCACGATCTATTCGCGATATTGGAGAAAATATATTATTTTGATCTATTCTTAATACTTGCTTATACACATTATGATATACCAATTTTCATTCTCTTTAAAGATGATTTCTTGAAAACCATCATAAAATCTAGCATGAAGGTCATTGAAAAATGCAGTTATAGTGATTTGAATATGACTATTTATTTTCGCAAAAACATTTTTCAAGGCATCAATATCCTCGTGTGATAAGATAGCTATCAGATGTGGATAAGGAGTTTTGCATAACTTTATCGGATTTATTAACTTGGAATATTTAAAAAAATACATTTTGTAATTGTGGAATAATTGAACTGGTTACAATTGAACTCTATCATTTATTGGATTTTCTTAATTTTTTTTCAGTCATCATTTTCTTTTTCATTTGTAAAATATGACTAATTTCAACAAACATCACGTATTTATAACAAAGCATGACCAATCAGATTCGTGCACGTGTGTTGCATTTGCCTTGTTTAAATTACAACTATGTTGCATTGATACTCACTAATTTTTAATTATAATATTTATTAAAAGTTTCAAAAATTGATTAAAACAATGAAAACTTTCATAAAAAATTGATTACAGTAGTTAGTATCAATGTTCCCTCTAAGCCAGGGGTGGGCAAAACTTTTTCTATAAAGGGCCACATAGAAAACTTGATTGTTATCGGGGGCCGCATATATATTTTGTCTACTACTTTACTTTAGTTACAATTTTTACAACTTATGAAAATATGAATTGATGAGAATAGTCATGTATTTGTCAGTTTATTTCACATTCCCACTCTATTACAAATGCACATTACATTTTCAAATAGGAACTAAACGAATTGCTAATTTGGGAATAAGATTTTACTATTCATAATTATTCCAACAAAAGTTTATTGTTACACGTCATAATAATTATGAAGACAAAGAAACTTAATTTACATACAAGCCGACCACAATGTACAAATATAATTAATGAGAAGTATGTAACTGTTCACAATTTTGAATAATTTTCTTGAATTGTGGAACCAGTTTACTGGTTGTGATTCGCATAACTGCATTTAAATTGCAGTCAGTCAACATCGATCTGTTCTTAGACTTATTTATTTTCACACAAGAAAACGCTTGCTCACAAATGTATGTGGACCCAAATAGTGACAAAATCCTAATTTCGCATAGGATCGCCACATGTACATGCATACGGGCCGCATGCGGCCCGCGGGCCGTAGTTTGCCCACCCCTGCTCTAAGCCATAAGCAGCAGTGCGCGCAAAGTCAGCTGCGCTGAGCAGCCTTTAAATACNTGTATCCATATGGTAATAATTCCAGTCTATTATTAACGCAATCATTCATATATTAATTGTTAATTGTTAATCTGTTAATTGATAATAACGCTTCTTCATCATATATCCACTCAAATCCACCACATGGTAAGTTCTGGCTTAGTCCCCGTCCGTACAAGTTGTTTATATCGATATAAAGTAACTCTGTTTCATCATCCGTCTTCATCATCCAAATCTTCAATCTTCGGCTTATCTTCGTTTTCTTCACTTTCCTTTTCTTTTTTATCCTCTACTTCAGCCTCATCATCTGATATTTCTTTATCTCTCTCTTTTCCAAAACAAGCTTGATTGGATATCCAATAAATTGAGAATGCTTTTTAATAATATCTTTGATTTTTTTTCTCATCCAGATATTCAATTCGATCTTCTTTCATGTACAATATGACTTTAGAACCTCTACCAATTGGTTCAGAACTATCATACTTAATTGTGAAAGAACCACCAGCTGATGATTCCCATCATCATTAGTTTTGGAAATAACTTGAACTTTATCTGCAACTAGACCACCACGGATTCCACCCTCGAAGTAATTATACATTTCCATGTCAATTGATAATTTCAAATGCCCAAGTCATTCCAGGGATTCCAAAAAAGTTAAGCGGCTCGAATCCATTATGTGCTTTTGATTTTACTCTAAATTGTAGAAAAAAATCGGCAAGCAAAAACACATCAAGCTTCAAATATATTTGTAAATAATCCATTAAAGTTTCGCATTTTGTTTCTTACCATATTTGTCGCGCTATTTCATACGCTTAATTAGTAACATTTTCCTAAATAGAAGGCAATTCATACGTTGTTTCTAGTATTTCCTAATTGGTGGCAAAATCGTAAGGAAATATACCTGTGTTATTAATATTAGTTCAAGTATTAAACACTGAACGAATCAATGCTAATTCGTTCAATGTTTTAACTGCATTGTACAACGAAGTATTAACAATTTGGTATTAGTCTATAAATCCTATTATGACATTTCCCAGCCATGCTATCAATGTTAAAAATTTCTCAGTGCTTTTTGGAATGCAACTGGGACCCCGATGAGAAAACTGATTGAGTCCGTATTTCAATATATGGTGTAAATCATATTCTTTAAGATTATGAAATAAGACAGGCGATGTTTCTCTGATTTTTCGTTGTTTATTGCATACATTGCATGCGGGTCCTAAATATTTGCCCGTAAAGTGATGACGGTATTTCATTTGCTCTAACATAGGCTTTTTTCACAACAATTTACTGATGTGCGGAACTGCAATTTTTCTTGATTAGTGAGGAAATTCATTTGCATATGGCCCATTTTCTTGTAATAAACCCTCACGATATTATTTACAATATTTTCAACTTCAACCAGAAAACGATATACACAATCTACCAAAATAAAATCCATATATTTTGTGGCCCCTGTAAAATTAATTACCAGTAACAACTTCGCTGCTATCGATGTTTCTGGTGATATCATTCATCCAGAGGCAAAATCGCTTCAAAGTCGGCATATATGACAAATGGAGGAGTTACTATTTTTGACCATTGATTAAATTTTAGGTCCTTGTGATATGGTAACGTGTATAATTGGTGCCCAATTGATTCTTTTTACATAATATTACATGCTTGGTAAAAGCTGTTTCTCTTTTCTGAAACATGTCTCGCACCATCTGCATTGGATACGGACTGTGCAACTATGAGTTTTGCGGAAATTTATTAGTCGTTGTAAATCAGGAACTGCTGTATAATGTTATTCGCTATCTGATTCCAATAGTAGTACCTACATCGGTGTAACACATGCTACTTTAGTTCGATGTATTTTGTCAATATGCGGGTGTTTCATAATAATATCAACATTATCAATATCAATCATCTTTTTCGGATTGTAACTGAGAACACTGATTGTTGTTCCTTCGTTATGGCTCTCGAATTTTGAAATATCTTTCAATTTCATTGGCATATCTAATTCACTATATTCCAATTCAGACAAAAACTGTGTGTATTCTTCTACATTCGTATTATTAACCATGATTTCATCCTTATTAAAATTACCCAGCACATTGTACACAAAACACAAATACCCGCGTTTTTATTACACTTATGATAGCATTCTTATTTCGGAGTTTGAATATAATTTCTTCCAGACAATTTCGATATCTCCGAAACCTTAGTTCTGAAAATTTTCCATGTTTACATTTATTGGAAAATCTTGATGATTTGTATTCGCCATCCTTTTCAAAATCTGAATTGATCCCGAATTGAACTTTAACAGTTTTCATCTCCTTGATTGTGGATAGTAGTTTTGCGGAGAGATTCGGACAGATTTATCTCTGTTGTGTTATTAAAAGACATTTTAATTGTTTTGTGACAATTTTTAAAGTAGGATTCAATTTCAAGTTCTTCACTAGGTTCCCATTCATTGACAATTTCAAAATCATCCCATACATTGCCTTCTTTCACTGTTTGTTCTGTTTCTACCACTTCTACCGCTTCTTCAGCCAAATTTGTTGACCCACGATCATTTTGTTGGTTAAAAATAACATCATCTTCTATAATAATAACATCAGATTCATCTATCTATAATGACGATGTTATTAGTTAAATTTTTGTTTTTTAAATAGGATATTTATTATTTTATCGTTAAATAATTTTTTTTAAAAATGAATTTTTGTCAGTTCTAAATGATCTAAGATAATCTTTATAATCGTTATAAAATATTTTATAAGGGATAGTGAATAGAGCTTCACAAAATGGGCATACATAATAATTTTCATTATAATAATTAATTAATTAATATTTTTTCATTGTTGAATGACCAAGTTTGTCGTCATGGATTTTGGAAATGCAGAGGTTTTTGTAAATGTTATCTTAATATTAATATCGTTTTTAAATTTTCTTTTAGAAATAAAAATAAATAATTAACAAACAATAAAATAATGTTGAATTTATTCATCGTAACATAATTTAATGTGGCTGATATATTTTTTAATGTTTTAATTTTTACTCAAGATGTAGTAGAAATACTCTAAAACATTCACTCTGTACTTCACAAAATATTTTTTTCTCCATGCGTAGGCTGAAAAAGAAATGTTAATAAATCTATGTTATTTAGAATTTCTTTATTGATTATAGATCCTAATTTAATCTGTAGTCAATAAAAATTTCAATGTCATAAATAAAATAAACCATCTTAAATTAAATAATTGACATATTTATATAAAAAAATTTTAATTCAATGAATAAAGTCATTGAGACAAATATATTTAACAGAAATCATTAATTATATTCAATTTAAAATAAAGTCACTCAAAAATACTTATACTAAATATATAATGATTTATTATAAAGATATCAAATTTTATTATTATTATTATTATTATTATTATTATTATTATTATTATTATTATTATTATTATTATTATTATTACCATTAGTATTATTATCATTATGTTTATTATCATTATTATTGTTATTATTGCTAATGTTTGATTTTATTTGTTTAATAGAATATTTGTATCTCTTCAATGATTTATGGAATTCACAATTAATTTATTACAAAATTATATAATAAAAATCATTATAGTAAAATCATTAAAACCTATCTATTAAAATCATAAAATTGCACTTACAGAACTAAATAGATTACGAATATTCCTTCATGATTTATAATATCTTTTTCAATACTAAATTAGTATTTACTAATTATGATATACATATTTTCTCATTTTTAAAAATTCTTTATTCAAAAATTAAAATAGAACTTATTAACAAAAATTAATTCTTACATTTTCTTTTACTGTTGCAAGTATTCCTAGTAGCATAATCAAAGCAACATTAGGTAAATCAACATCGACATTGTTGGCAGCAATATCAGCTAAGACATCATCGGTATTATTGGCAGTTTGAGCATCATCGACTTCATAAATATCCACATTTAAAATTCCTAATATTATTAATAAAGGAAATAAATATAAAGAAATTTTACTTTTTCTCTTGCTGATTTTCGCTTCATTTACTAGGATCACTTCATTTTCGAACATAATAGCTAAATATAAAATTAATATAGAAAAATATAAATATATAAAACTTACCATTCATCATCATTAATTTATTCTTTTAAATTTGTGATATGAAATGAATGTGTTTATATACCAAATATTAATTATATTTTAGAATGTATACTAAAGTTTTTAACATATAGCATCAAATTATTAACTGGTGTCGACGGGTGCAATATGTTGAAATGCATGGTTAAAGAAAATCTTGAACATCCGGTTGAGCTTCATGATGAGTCTATTGATGAATTTAATGACAAAACATATGATGAACATAATGGTCCAACATTTGATGTTGTCGATACATCCGAAATTTATTGTGATGATGAATATTGTTCGTGTAATAATTAATACATATTATTATTAATAATTATGTTTTAATCAAAAACAAGGACAAAAGAAAAACAATTTAAAACATTTATTTTCGTAACTTTAATAAAGTAAACAATATTCCAGTGACACATAATGTTAATTTTAAAATATTTCTAAAAATCTCTTGTGCTTTACGGGCATCTTCCTGTTTCTTTCGAAGATCTTTCAATGTTTCTCAGTTCCCATTGGTATATTTCATTCTGAATTATCTAAAAAATTAATAATTAATATTTATAAAGATAATTATTAAATCAATTACTTGAACTGACCATTTGAAAAAATTCTCATAGAATGAGATTTCTCGAGAACTTGTTTTATATACTTGAAAACCACTATAACGCTTGACCAATTCATGCTAGTTTCGAAAAGAGAACAAAGTACCAGTTTAAAATGATATTTCTTTATTCTTAAGGATTTCTGATTGTGAATACTGGAAAATCAATGGGCTTTCGTTTTTTATCTTCTCTGCATTAGATAACAGGATTCTCAAACTTGATTCAATTTCATTTTCTTCTTCATTTGACATTAAACCATTGATTAAAGTTATACTAAATTTCGATTGATTAATTTTAATAAAATAATATTGACTAGAATTCATTATTTATCCATTCAATGAATGAGTGTATGATTATTTAGTGCATGATTAACAAAGACATGTGCAATACAAGGGCATGATTAGAGATTCAAACTTATATAACTTTATTATTTATATAGATATTGTTCCTTAATGAAATATACTCGTGTTATGATAGAACGAAGGTGGGTGGAAATTTATTTGGATATTTTCTGAAACTTTTGAAAATCTTGGGTATGGTAAAAAATACTTCGAAAAATTTTTGAAATGCAGGGATGAGGAGAGTCGCTTAGTCAAAATACAAACATTTCTGAATGTTTTCTTAAAATTTTGGCTGTTTAAAAATTTCTTAAGAAATACTCGTTTTGTAAAAAAAGTCAAAAAATGAAAAAAAAATTAATTTTGACTTGAGAAGCTAAAATCTTTTAAAATACTTGAAAAATGTTGGGGAGGGGGAATTATTTGTAATTTGTTTCTGGAAAAGGTAAAATATTTAAAAATGGGGATTGTCAAAAAATATATTAAAATTTCTGAATTATTTCTGTAATTTTTGAAAATTTGGTCTATGTTTAAAAATACTTTGAAATTTTTTTGAATGTTTTCTTAAATTTTTGGCAAAAAAAAATATTTAGGAAATTTCTCATCAAATACCCGTTTTAAAAAAAAAGCCAGAATAGAAATTAGACGATTCCGATCATTAAAAAGATTATTTTTGACCTCGGAAAAATATTATTAATAAATATATACTATGAGAACTATTGTCCTTGTCTTATCGACCTTGACCTACTTATGACTAATAGCGTGACTCATAGCTTTTGTTCTGACCTCGAAAAAATTGATAAAAATTATGAGTCATCGGTTTTGGATGACTCCTATTGTTGTGAACTCACGATGAGTCATCGCGGGCTCACTTCTACCTACTCTTGTTCATTAGATGCTTTCGATATTATTATACTTAAAATATAATTATGCTATCCGACTACTAAATGCCAGCCACAAGCGACATTGTTGCTACAATTTAGCAGGTGGCTGTTTGGAAAAGGTGAGCCTCTGGGTTCATGGGCTACCGTTGAAGGTATAGCGTCCGATTTTCTCTTCTCCACTTGCCATTTTAGATTTCACTGAATCTCCTATTTATTACCATCTACTCCGTACTATCCTGTCAGAATCTTTCAAGGAATTCAAAAAAATGCGAGATAACATGATAAATTCTTACTGTTGAATTGTCGCGATTACTTTAATATATTTTGTTAATTATTATTGAATGTAAAAGGTATGGATTAATAATTAGTTTTACGATGGTCTCAATTTAATTTTTATTCTATTTGCTCTAATGCTTTAAATCTCTTGACTTCCAGATGAGAACTCAATATATTTTTAGAATTTTTATTTATTGTTATTTTTAATACGGTGAATTCCTAAATGGAATTAAATCAGCCATTAAATCAGTCGGTCGTATAACTGAATATCAGCCTTTATCGTCGAAAACATATTTTCGATCAGATTTAAATCTGGACTATATATCTGGACCAATCTTTAACATCATCACTATGATGAAAGCGTACATTATCCATTATTAAAATATCGTTGGCTTTAAATTCTCACCCAAAAAAGCTTCATTTAAAAATTCTTGTAGTTTAGTGGTTATATATGCTCCATCGATTAATTTGTATGCATTAATGTTGTTAATTAATAATACACCTAAGTCTTTTTTACACGGTGGATAGGTACCGTGTAAAAAAAAAATCGTGTAAAAAAACCGTGTAAATTTAAATAAATCGTGTAAAAAAAACCGTGTTAAAAATAATGTAAAAAAATTACTAACAAAGAAAAAAAAGCATTTTCGTAGATTAGATCCAATAACAGCAGAATTAAGAAATTTAAGAAACCTCGCTCAAAATTGGGATCGTTTTCAATAAAAATATTTTCCAAAACCGTGTAAATTTAAATAAATCGTGTAAAAAAAACCGTGTTAGAGTAAGACCGTGTAAAAAGAGACTCTGGTGTACTGCTATTAAACTAAAAAAAAAATCAAATTTTATTTTAATAAACATTAAGGCCCGCCGGGCGTTAGGGGAGAGATTCTCGACCCTCTGAAGTCTAAGGCTTTTGTGTGCATTCTAGCGAACGCTGAGCAGGCGCTCAAGCGTTAAACGAGAGATCTGATTAGTTGATGTTGGGGTATTGAAGCTTCTTGAAACAGGCTCCAATTCTTTATAGTAAAAATATGTTAGGTATATATGCATGGACATACAGTATTATATATAGGATATAATTGGTGAGTTTTGGTAGTTCAGAGGATAGTGGTTGGAAGGAATTGGTTGGAAGGTAAAGGTAGGTGTTGGGGGTAGAGGTTGGAGGTTGGGGGTAGGGGTTTGAAAGTAGAGGTAGGTTGAAAGGTGAAGGTTTCTTGAGGCTAGTGGGTGAGAAGGTTTTGGGTGGTTGAGGTAGGTAGAAAAGGAGAGGTGGTAGTGGTAGGAATATATGTATTGGTTAGTAGGTGGTGGTATTGGTCGGGTTACAAAGATTAAGGGTGAAAGTCAAGGGTGGTATTCAAAGGGTAGTAGTTATGGGGGTAATTAAGGGTAGTATTGAAGGTAGTGGAGGTATGGGATTGAGGGTTAAGGGTTTGAAAGGAAGATGTAGTATTGATAGGTATAGTTTGGAAGGTATTGGTGGAAGGAATTGATATTTATTGGTTTAGAAAGGTTGTCGTAAGCCAGCGTGGCGGTGACGTTACTAAAAATTACTATAATATAGATATAAAGTAAGACAACACAAAAATTTGGATATTGGCACATAGGGTACTGGTGGGTTACTGGTGGTTGAATGTTTAAGTGCTGTTACCAGCGTAACCCAGAATACAACATTGTGTTCCTCTTGGTACCCGTTGAGCAATCAACGTTGGTACTGTACCAAGGGGTTGAGTACTCGCAAAAAGTGAGCGCGTCAAGCACTGTAATTGTCGAGCACTCTATGGGTTCACGGACGCCGATAGAAGGCATGTGTCCGATTTATTTCGGTCCCTCATCGAGATTGTTTTTCCAAGCGCCTTTCCGCCAATCATCCTGTTTCAGACAACTGCAAAGTTCGATCTCATGCTCATTAAATAACAAGAATCATTTATTGAAACACCACCATATTACAAAGATTGTTCACGCACTCTCGAACGTCTTCCAAGATCATGGATTGGCCTCAGCCTCTTTCACTTTCTCCCCCAACCTTTTGCGTTTCGGCTTGTTCGTCTGGGCCGGTGGGGCTATCTGGGCCAGTTCTACGGGAAACGGGCGAATTTGTGTTTGGAGGGTGCTCTGGACGAACCCTTCATTCAGCTTGGCTTCGAGCGAGCGTACCTGCAGTTTCAACGCTCGGATTTCGAGTTGGTCCCGCTCCGCCTGGGCCTGGAGCTGCAGAATGTGTGCCGTGCGTTTCTTCATTTCGGCCGGGCAGAACCAAGTACCTTGGAGTTCCCGGTACTTCGTCTTGAGCCTTTCGACCCGGCCTCGGAGGTCCTCAGCTTGCTGTTGGGCCTGTTCGCGGTCCCTGCGTAGACTCTCGAATAGTTTGTACACTAAAGGGAACAATAATAATATTTCGTCGCTCGTTGCCATGTGCATAAAAGCAATTTGATTAAAAAATTAGGACAGAAGGGGAAGGGGGGGGGGGTCATCCCGTCCCTGGAGACACCTCATACGAAATAAGACTTCTATATACTGGTTAAAAGGTGATTTATTATATTATGAATACGTACGACCAAAAAGGTTTAATAATAAAAATCGCTACAGTTCGTCATAATTGTTACGAAACAAAGAATCAAACAACACATATTATCACTAATTGGATCAAATAGATTGCCCGAATTGTTACTAGTGATGGGTTAGGCCGGGTTCTTACGGGGCCTTCCCCGTTTTCGTGGAGGGGCATCTGTCTCCTCCAGCTCTTCAGGAGTTACTCCCATCCTTTTGGCTTTGAGTTGGAGCCCGAGACTCCTCAGCCGCTTCTGGGCCTCTACCACCTCGTCGGCCGCTCGATCGCGGGCTTCCCATAACTCGTTGTTGGTGGGCTCTACTTTTACCCACGCCGGGGCGTCGGGCTCTGGGCCACTTCGGATGACCGGACCATAATTATCCAGGTCCAACCCCCGGTTCCAGTCGTGAATCCGGTACCAGATGTACCGGGTCCGGAGCCGCGTTATCATTTGCCTATATTCTACTTCGTCGAGACCACTTGTTTGCGACATTCTGTGATTAAATGAGAATGGTTAATGATAATTTCCTTTTTAAAATTTCATCTTTCGTATCATTTTACTAAGACGTAAAGCCGTGATTCGAGCGAATAGTTACCCCCTGCGGATGATAGTGTGCCTTGTCGTGAGTTAGATGATAAATTTATAGCAAGAATGGGAAGTCGATACCCGTCATCACTCTATAGCCTCAACCTGGAAACTTCGAAAGAAAATATCCCGACGAACATTTTATTACCCGTTCAGCAAGTCACCAAAAAAAAACATATTGTACCCTGAACATTTATATTTTGCTCGGGGTTGTTTCCAAATCGTCGAAATTTTTGGTTTGGTTACTTTATTAAAAAATTAAAACAGAAATTTGGTTGTTTTATGGAATTATCATTATTACATAATTATTTGCTTCATGGCGTATTTTCTATTTGCAATTAAATTTAATCTGGATTGTTACAATTCAGCTTATGCTATTTTGATATAATTAGCCTTTGGTTACTTTATTAAAAAATTAAAACAGAAATTTGGTTGTTTTATGGAATTATCATTATTACATAATTATTTACTTCATGGCGTATTTTCTATTTGCAATTAAATTTAATCTGGATTGTTACAATTCAGCTTATGCTATTTTGATATAATTAGCCCTAGAGAAAGATTTCGCTGGCGAACGGGTTTATTGTGGAACTGGGTTCCAATGCTCCTTCGTCGGTGAAGTCGTTCAATGGGTGTATACTGCTAATATTTTCATAACAACTTCAGCGATTCATGTATATGCACCTTCAGATTCGACATGAAAGTGGATCATGATTCCTACCTGTCTCCTATGGAAAGTTTCTTTAATTTTCGACGTCAACTTGCTCTCAGTTCTCGTCGGCGTTTTTGGAATTTTGCTTTATGGGAATTTAGTAAGTTGTCTATTACTTTATAAACCATATCCCACTCATACGTTATATCGGCACCATTGATTCCATACGGCTTAGGGTATCCTCTGTCATCACCCTATTGATGCGATTTTATAGTTTATGTTTGAACGACACCGGTTCTGGAAATCCCTATTCCTAGGAGCGATCATGCTAAGATTTTTGGAAGATCAGAGTCTCAGGTCACTTTAAAACAGGCCACCACTGGAACATTGCAAGTCAATCTCTACTTGTCTGCGAAATAATTTAGCAACCGATTTTACCTCCCATGATCATTTTACCAGTCAATAGGGGTATAACTATCTAAAACATAGTCGGTATTGAATTTAGAGGTAGAACGATTTAGAGGTAGAACAATTTTTGACGGCATCTTATGGGTACTTGCCGTTTCCCTGGTTTGTATTTCGGATTGCTATGCATTACCATTTTGCAGGGATCTCTACCATTCGCAATTCATATATAATGGCTCACAATACGACTGTCTATCATTGAGTTTCTTTAAGATCGGAAATTGAGCGAAATCGTTTACGGTTGTAGCTAACGTTCGTCTATAACTATATTTTGGAATACCTAGATAATTTATGTATATATAATATCATGATTTGTAGTTCACACCGTTTGTAATTTAAAAGAGAATTTTCTAGAACAATATATTTATATAATCTATATAATTATTTACACTTTATACTTTATGATCGAACTATATAATTAGTTATAATTTATATTTTGGTAACTAAAATTTATTCATAATCTACCTTTTTAGAAATAACACAATATATTTATATAATCTATATAATTATTTACACTCTATACTTTATGATCGAACTATATAAATAATTATAATCTATATTTTTGTAGCTAAAATTTATTGTATATAATTATTTACACTCTATACTTTATGGTCGAACTATATAATTAATTGTAATTTATATTTTTGTAACTAAAATTTATTCATAATCTACCTTTTTTAGGAATAACATACCGATAGGTTTCATATATAATGAATTGTACTTTATATTTTCCTCTCAATGTTTATATATAATTAATCATAGTTTCTATTTTGGTAATCGGAATTTGATCTACAACTAGTTGTGGTTTGGTTTTTCCTTTTTTGAATAACTAGATATATATTATACTTTGTGCCATAATTAAGAATTCACGATCAGAATATACCTTTAATTTATACTTTATATACAAGTTATAATTCTATTTTATAATTTATATATTTTTTCCTTTTCATAAATAATTTGTAGTTATAATTTTATCTAATATGTACTTTATAGTTCAGTATAATTTTGATTTAGATATTATATACAATCTATAGTCATAAAATTTAACTAATCTTTATCTTATGGTTTAATGATTAGAGCATATTTTTGACTTATATTATACATAATTATAACCACCTTTTATAATTTAACCAATATATATCTAGTAGTTTAATGATCATAGTACACCTATAATTCATACTTTCTATATACTCTAACACGTATATACTCATAGTTAAGCAATTGCGAAAGACTTTTAGTTTAGACCTAGTACATAAATCCAAGTAGGATTTATCATTTATCAATAAAAACATTGACTATTTTTATACGAGTTTCTCGATTGTAATTCCTAATTGAGGGATGAATTGAATAGTAAGTTAGGATCACGCATATCTATGTTATAGTTGTTAATGTAACTTTATGGTTGAATAGATATAAATTTATAGCTAAATAGACATTCGCATAAAATGTTTTATTTTATACTTGAAAAGATTTTATCGATAATAGTTTATAATTGATGATATTACCTTTTCCAAACCAATAATACTTCATCGATATTGATTCATAAGTGGGAAATAAGAGAAGTTAGCTATTTCTATAATATGACCCCAACTCTTGATTGATTTGGGTATTGGCAGTGCTACATGTTAATCCTGAGACAGGGATATATACCATTCGCTAAGGGTTTTATACTTAATAGAATTTATTCCATCCTTTACACTTGTCGAACTTCGAGAGGCTATCCTCATCATTAGATCCGAGAAAAATCATTACGTCTTTACAAAAATTCTATTCATTAACGATGTTCGACAAACGCATAAGTGGAGAGGTCTTAACCGACTACATTAACTGAATTGTAATTGCTGTGTTCAATTTGGGTCTGAGATCTACTCGATTAGAATTCTAGTGTAATTTAGTGTATAGAAATTTTAGTGGTGATTTTAATTGTGTAATGTATTCGTAGTCGGGAAGAATGCTTGCTTACACGGCCCCACTGTGACCGCTACGACAAGCCCTACTGTTGTGTTGGGTCGAAACATCGCTGTCGACCGATAAATAAAGTATATGGAGCCATAGCGGAGGGGTTTTATCGACACAACTCCATGGTAGAACCATGAAGTGGCCGACCTTCCGATGACCGAACAAAAAAAAATTTATATATATATATGGTGTATGGCTGCATGTTTCATTTTAGAAGGCTGCATTACTATCGAATGCAGGACTGAATAGCGACGCACTAAGACGTCGCTGATCAGTCAAAAAAAAAATTTATAATGAGAAAAATCATAGGTCTTTGAAGATGTTAATTAAAGGTAGATTATATTTAAATGATTACATGAAACATATGTTAACATTAAAATAATTACGTAAACACATATCAATGAAAAATTACTCACTATAAGTTTTCGTAAGATGTTCAACAATAAAATATTGGCATAAAATGTGATGATGGTGACTGAAACGTGTCAGTATATATACCTATTTTGTACACGTGTATGTATTGATGCATTAAAACAAACTCGAATTCTTTTTATTCCAGAATTTTCTATTTCACGATTTTGCTATTTTTAATGGCAAATTTTGTGCCATAATTTTTGTTTTTATTTTTAAAATTTTATTTTTTAATTATTTTTCGTTAATTTGACGTCCATGATGGATTTGGAACGGTTCCAGAACATTCTATTTTATTTTTAATTTAATTTTTATTCTAACTGGTGTTTTACGAATTTCTTTTTAAGATTTATTATTATTAATATTAATTTATTTATTTTCTCTAACTTTTATGGCTTTTGTGATGGTCATCGCCATTTTAATGGAATGTTCTGGGTTTTTCTGGAATTTTTACTGTTTTTACCATCTTTTAAGTTATTCGAGTTTGTTTTTTTGTAATTCTATGTTTATTTGGTTATTTTTGAGTTAGTTTTTTGCATCACTTCTTGCTTTTGGTATAATTTTATTTAATTTCTGTGTTTATTATTTTTTGTTGTTCCTGTTTAATTACCGGTGTTTATTTGGTGTAGGTTTTTAATATTTAGCTATACTTCTTGCTTTTTACTTGCTGTGTACCTACACATTTCAGTCACAATGAGTATTTTGGGTCTAGAATTCAGTTCCAGCCCAACAGTACTACGGCCTTCTGGTTGGATTGGTTGGAGTGATTGGGTTGAGGTTTCTTGGATTAAACGTTAAAACACAATAAGATAAGTGATGCGATATATGAAATGTTTGATTGATTTGATTGTTTGAGAAATTAGTCATTGGAGTTGGGTTTGGGTTCCGTAGTTTGATTGGATTGAGGGATAGGTGTCAAATATGTCATTGGAGTAGAGTATGGTTTTTCCCTGTCTATAACTGGATAGATTTTCACGTTGGTTGGCTTCTGATTAATATGTTTTTCTTATTGCTGGACTACAGGTGCAGCTTAAGGAGCTCCAGCAGGCCATGTTTTTAAGTGATTGAGGTATTGTCAGGCAGTCGGAGTGGTATTGCTCTATTCATCATTGGATATTCATCATTGGATATTCATCATGGTGAGTCCTTTCTAGTAAATAAGTCGGTTGCCCGAAGAGGTGTATGGTTTAGGTTATTGCAAATATATTTTTGTCAATTAAGCTTAAGGGATTACTCTTTATTATTATTATTAATATTATTATTAGTATTACTAGTTTTATTTTTATTGTCATTATTATTAATATTATTAAAAATTAAAGAATTATTATCATTAAAATTACACTCATACCTCGCTTTACGGCCTAGATACGTTCCAGGAAAGTTGGCCGCAAAGCGAAACGCCGCATAACGAATCAAATATTTTGATACAATTCCATATAAATTCAATAGGATTGGTTCCTATTTTTTATAAAATAACGTAGTTTTTAGTTTAAAATGCATTTTTTTCTTTTTATTTCATTTAAAAATGCTTACATATAAAATAAAAATAAATAACAAGTACATATTATATATAACAATAAACTGAAATAAAAAAAAACAAAAACAAATTCATTAATAAAATCGAAATTAATAAATTGATACATAATAAAATACATAAATTAAAATTTTTAAAGACAGAGTTCTAATCTGAAGACGAACATGAAGAATCGGTAAGCTGCAATATAATGTCATCATCATTTTCCGCTGTTGTAGATTTAGATGATTTTTTAAGAAATTTATCCAACGTTGTTTGTCTTGCCTTGGTTCTTGCTTCTTTTTGCAGTTCTACATAACAGTTAATCGCTGAGTTAATTCCGCGAAAAACGTTAGCGCTGCGTTCTACGTCTGGATCACTTTGAAGAAGGATTTTTATTCCTTGTTCGAAATGAGAAAGCGCACTGGACAAGTTCTTTAAGGTTAGCTGTTTACATACATCAGGCTCTGGCTCCTCATCAAGTGATCGGTCCTCTTCGATATAGACCAGTTCCTCGTGTGAAAGTGGTTCTCTATCAGAATTTAGCAAATCAAGCACATCACCTTCTTCCAAATCCTCAAAACCAAGATCATTCGCTAGGTTCAATATGCTTTGTCTTATTTCAGAAAGCGAATCAACTTCAGGATCTTCAGTTTTTATGCATTCTGGCCACTTTTTTTGGTTGTATAACGAAACAAAAAAAAGTGCCGTAATTAAAGTAGGCCGTTATAGCGAAAAGCCGTATAAAGAGCAGCCGTATAGCGAGGTATGGTGTATTATTATTATTATTATTATTATTATTATTATTATTATTATTATTATTATTATTATTATTATTATTATTATTATTATTATTATTATTATTATTATTATTATTATTATTATTATTATTATTATTATTATTATTATTATTATTATTATTATTATTATTATTATTATTATTATTATTATTATTATTATTATTATTATTATTATTACCAATACCATCAATCCTATTGCTATTATCGATAACAGTACAATCATACGCAATACTCAAAATACAAACAATACCATCTATCAATCTCATCATTGCAAAGGGATAGTTAATATTTTAGTATAATAGAGAATAGATTTGATATAAATAAGGTAATGCTTTGAGAGATATTTTCGATATTTAAAATTAAATAATTATTATTAGAATTAATTAAATTTTCCATGTAATTTAATATGTAGTTATTATTTGAGTTTTCATAGTTATTTAAATTATTATTTAATTTACTAGTTTTTGAATTATTAAAATTAGTATTATAATTAGGGGTATTTAATTTATAATGTATAAAATTTGGATTATTATAAGAATTTGTTTTAGGATTTCTAGGATTATAGTTTGAGGTATTTGGATCATCAAGGATATTATAAGAGGTAGTTTTGATATCATTAAAATTCAGTTTATTTAAATTTTTATAGGAAGTAGTTTCGTAATTATTTAAGGTATTATATTGCACATTTTTATTATCATAATAGCTGGTTTTTACATTTTTGTAGGAAGAAGTTTTATAATCATTAGAGTTATTAGTAGAGGTAGCTTTAATATCAGTATGATTCAGTTTATTTGAATTTTTATAAGAAGTAGTTTCATAATTATTAGAATAATGATTCAATGTATTATAATGCAAATTGTTTTTATTATCATAATAACTGGTTTTTGATCTGTTAGAACCAAGACTTATTGTTCCTATTTGGGTCATTAGGGTCTATTTTTATTATCATTAATTGGTACTGGTGTTGGCATAGTTTCAGTTACGAAGCCTTTAAGGGTATTTCGATGATTATTAGATACCAGTCTTATTATTTGGAGGCACAGAGAAGGATTTTCCCATGGGGAGTTTATTATAAGATGATTTGCTTCCAATAAGAGCGTCTCTATAACTGGGCTTATTCGGATTAAGATCTACGCTTCCCCTGTCAATAGGCATATATTGCAGGTAGGATTTATAAAGCTATTAACAATCTTGTTGTATTCATTTCTGTTTTGGTCAAAAAGGCTATCATCATTTAAAGATTTTTGGGTTTGAGAGAGATGTTGGTCTATATTACTATAATTCTTTTTTAATTTATTATTAAGGTTATTTAAATTATTAGAAAAATCCAAACAATCTCGCCTGTTTATCTCATATTCCTCCTCTGTTTTCTTGGTTATTGAGGTAAGAAGCTTGAGGGCCATGCAATCTCCTTCTCGGCTGTGATCGTTTGTCTCCAGCAGAATGCTCATAATGTATCGAGTCGCATCTGAGTTTGGAATTCCAGAGAGTCGCATGATTCGGGTCCAGCTTCTCCCACATTCTTCTGTAATTCTAGAGTTACCTGTCCTGCTTCTGTTTGATGGAAATATTTGAAAAGCGTCAACCTTGACAGGTGAGTATCCATAATGAGCACCTGTGTGGAGATTAAATCCACTCTCATCTAAAAAAATTAATTTTCACTTGGGAATAAGTCGCATTTCTCTTGAATATACTTTTCGTTGGTTAATCACATCAGTAGAAACCGTTCGTGATGATTTTTTTATTCGTCTTCTTGTTATTGCTCTTTTTAAGAATAGTATTTAGTTCTCGATTTTCTTCGTTACAACAGTGGATATTATTCAATAATTTAGTAATTGTTGATATACTTAGATTTAATGTTTCGGCGATAAATTTTGTGCATTGACCTGATTGCTTAAGTCGATTTATTGTATTGATTTTTTCTAGGTTGACAGGAGTTCGTGTCTTACGTTGAGGTGTATTCGGAGTTAAAATAGTTGATTCTTCTATTAATTTTCTAATAATCATTTTTAAATTCGCATCAAAATATATAATCTTGAAATATAAATATACCCTAAGTTCTTGTCTATAAGCCGCGGCTTATCTAAAGAAAAATCAATCCGACATTCATAAAAACAGTATCGGCTTATACATAAGTACGGCTTATACACAAAATATATTAAATGAAAAGGTTATGCATTTTTTAAAAAAATATTTGCCCACTAATAATTTTCCTTTTAATTTAAATTCTCGATTAATCAAAGCCATCAAATTCTTCTCCTGATTCAGTATTGAAAAACTCAAGAATATCATTATAAGATGCTGGAATTTCTGATTCGATTTCGCTCTCGGATTCTTCTTCAAATTCTTCTTCGCTACAAGTGACCCTTATTGCCTCTTCATTTGAATATTCACAGATATTCGCAGCCTTAAATCCATTTTTAATGCAATCCACCGTTATTTCATCCCAGCATTCGTCGATCCACCGACATACTTCTGAATATGAGGCTTTTTTAATTTGTCCCGACTTAGTAAACGAATGATATCCATTGACCATCCAGTTCTCCCATTTATCACGTATTTTTGATTTAAAGGATTTATTAACACTTAGATCCAGGGGTTGTAATTTTGATGTCAGGCCCCCGGGGATTACGACCAACTGGGAATATTTTCCCACATTATCTTTGACATCTTGCGTGATATGTGGCCGAGCTGAATCATATATTAAAACAGATTTATTGCAAAAAAATGAATTTTTGCGTTTACGCCAAATATTCTCTAACCAATAGTTAACAATACTTCCATCGACCCACCCTTTTTCGTTTGCAGTAACAATTACTCCTTTAGGAAAGACATTTTAGGTATTGTTTTGCGCTTGAAAATCACTAAAGGTTTGCATTTTCCCCCGTTAGCTGTAACACACAAGACAACAGTGAAATTACACTTTTCACTGCCAGTTGTAGTAATTCTAACATCTGTGGATCCCTTTGTGTCAACCGTATATCCACTGGGCGTCCAGTGGTCGTTACTCGTCTATTGTCATTGCGTATAGAGAGAATCCACGCTTTCAAATGCAGCTCTAATTCCGGCCAGAACTCTTTTCGAGAACTTTACGGCTTATCCATGAGTCCGGCTTATCTAAGATAAAAAAAAATTTTTTTAATATATGTGATTTAGAAGTAGTGTGTTTATATCCCTAACCACAACAACCCCCCCAAACAAAACCTCTATTACGCTTAAACCATTAGAAAAACAACACAAAACTTATACTTTTATAGTATTTTAACCCTATATTTTGAAAACAACCACCCTTAATGACTCTAACTGTTTTAATCTTTAAAGCCTCAAACTCAAAAACCTCAAACTAAAAACATAAAGAGAATAAAAAAGAAAATGGTATTATGAAAAGTTAGAGTTAATTTGACTCATTAAAAAATAAAAAATTTTATGAAATAGTAAAACTGCTCTGAGAGGACAGTGGTTTTTTTTTTTTTTTTTTTCCACTGTCCTCTCAACAGTTTTTTTGATCCGGATCATTTTTTTTTTTTTTTATTTATTTATTTTTTTTATTTTTTTTTTATTCAACCTCTTTCGTTTATCGAATCTCTTCCAATATACAAGCTGGCCAGACTCATACATCAGAATCAATCCGATAATAGCAGCACACCTTATTATTCGCTTCTCGCTCACGAAGTCGATTTCAACGGCGTTTTAAGTGTGCTGCTCGAAAGTACAAATGAATTCGAAAGCGAATCCGAAAGAGGTCCGAAAACAACCAAGAAATAAATGTGCACATTATAGAATCGATCCGGGGGTGTTCGAAAGACTGGTGGCGATAATTACCGGTTCGCCACCATCACCCGTTTCAATATTTTTTTTTTCATATTTATGTTTAAAAAATAATTAATTAATAAAATAAATAAAATAAAATAAAAATAAATAAAATAAAATATAAATCTAAGATACCCACAATATTNATGACGATAACGCACACAATGGATACACAAATATACCATGGAAGAAATTGTAATGATGGTTGAATTAATGTACTGAGATACTTCCATATATGAGATATGATACGAACTATGCATTGTACAATGTTCTTTTAGTGGTTTCGCAAATTAAAAGAATAAAATATTCGCATGTGCTCCGCGGGCGCAGGTTGGCCACCATTGATCTAAAGCTTAATAAAACAAAAAATAAGATAAATCCATAATTATAATGCACACGAAAAAATACATAAATTTGTTAGGTTCTGGTGGATAGATTCTTCCTAACACAGACTATATCTGACTTCAAAGATGTATAGAAATATATGCGTGTAAATATTTAAATAATATGATTTAACCAAGACTTTGATACTTTTTTAAAGATTTATTTATTATGCACAAAATATACAAAATTGAATATTGTGTAGCCCAAAAATGCCGCTAATTACTAAGCAAAGAAATCGGTTATTCGAACGCTGAAACTAATGCCTCTCAGCGCTGTATAAAAGAATTGGTCAAGATGGAGGGGTTCTCCGAAGTTTGCGCAATCGATTAGACCAAGATCGGTCTAACGTTTCCTAAAGTGATTCCGTTCTAAAATTTTAAGCCGACGAGCAAGTCAGGCCGAATTGCTGCTTCTCGTGGCCAGGTTGTGCAATTTTTAAATTAACAAAATTATTATTAAATAGAATTCAAATAACCTTATGGTTAAGAATCCTATATCGTTTAATTTTCTTTCTGGTTTCACGAGTAACTTTAAGCTGATATAGCTTTTTCAGTATTCTCTCCGTTCTAATTTCTCGAGTTGAGAATCTCCTTTTATACAATTCTAAATGAGCGACAGCTGGAATTTATTATAATTCAATGCTTTGCTTCTTTTGTGTTCTTTGAATAACTTTCCAAATTTGACGGCTGTTAATTATTGCTTATTGTAAGCTCAGCTGGTAGTGTTTTCTGGAAGTGGCTTGTAATCAATATTGATTCAGCGAAACACAAACTTTTTCTCTAATTTTTGAGTAATCGTTCACATATTTATGTTTATAAATTTCATAACTTATTTAACACTAGATTTACGGATGTTGAATATATACCTATTTTTACTGAAGTGAGCCAATTTGACTCATACAAGAAAATTGAAGTTTTTCGCAAAGAAAATAGTTCGAAACTATTTTAAATGAAATGTTTATTATTAAAAAATTTATGGAAAACATTTTTTACATATAAACTCTGTTTTTGAAACACATTTTCCGCAAACATTTCTATTACATTTAGCATAATGATTTCTACATCTGTTTCTTTTGCATGATTGTTGAACTTGACAATTCTTCCGTGCGTCAGTAGCATGAATTTCTGCCTGTGGAATGGAAGTGTTCTCGACTTCTTCTCTATATTCGCTTCTTAGCTCTTCAGCCAATTGGAAAATAAAGTCTTTTCGTGAAATATCTACTTGAGTCGTCTCTTTATATAGAATCCAAGCATTGATAGCTGCTAAATCTAAAATGTTGTAGAAAACTTGTAGAGGCCATCTGCGTGAACTTGCTTTAACACTATATTTTCGGGCCATTTGGTCAAGTACATCAACGCCATACTTGGTACTATTATAATAGGTTATTGTTTCTGGAACAAGTTTCTTATTTTTTTCAATTGCTATATTTTTATGTTTTGTACTTAGTAGTAAAACTTTTTTATTAGGCTTGCTTTTATNACGGCTGTTGATTATTGCTTATTGTAAGCTCAGCTGGTAGTGTTTTCTGGAAGTGGCTTGTAATCAATATTGATTCAGCGAAACACAAACTTTTTCTCTAATTTTTGAGTAATCGTTCACATATTTATGTTTATAAATTTCATAACTTATTTAACACTAGATTTACGGATGTTGAATATATACCTATTTTTACTGAAGTGAGCCAATTTGACTCATACAAGAAAATTGAAGTTTTTCGCAAAGAAAATAGTTCGAAACTATTTTAAATGAAATGTTTATTATTAAAAAATTTATGGAAAACATTTTTTACATATAAACTCTGTTTTTGAAACACATTTTCCGCAAACATTTCTATTACATTTAGCATAATGATTTCTACATCTGTTTCTTTTGCATGATTGTTGAACTTGACAATTCTTCCGTGCGTCAGTAGCATGAATTTCTGCCTGTGGAATGGAAGTGTTCTCGACTTCTTCTCTATATTCGCTTCTTAGCTCTTCAGCCAATTGGAAAATAAAGTCTTTTCGTGAAATATCTACTTGAGTCGTCTCTTTATATAGAATCCAAGCATTGATAGCTGCTAAATCTAAAATGTTGTAGAAAACTTGTAGAGGCCATCTGCGTGAACTTGCTTTAACACTATATTTTCGGGCCATTTGGTCAAGTACATCAACGCCATACTTGGTACTATTATAATAGGTTATTGTTTCTGGAACAAGTTTCTTATTTTTTTCAATTGCTATATTTTTATGTTTTGTACTTAGTAGTAAAACTTTTTTATTAGGCTTGCTTTTATAAATGGTCAGGGTACAATTCTCAGATCTATACAGTTTTGTAGAAAATTTTGTCATTTTATCTTTTTTGGCTTTCGCAATTTTTGGTAATTCTTTTCGGTTTGCACGTATAGTGCCAACCAAAGTAGTTTTCTTTGCAAGTAACTTTTTTGCAAGTGAAATACTAGTAAAAAAGTTATCTGTGGTAATATTCCGTCCACAGCCTAAATATGGCTCTGCAAGCTTAGTTACTACAAATTCGCTCAAGGAAATGTTTGGTCCTCGGATTTCATCCTTGCCCAAGTACGGAAAACCGTTTACAAGATATTTACTTCTAACATCGGATGCCAGCCAAAATTTGATGCCGAATTTATCCGGCTTATTCGGCATGTACTGCGTAAATCGGCATCTAGCTTTAGTAGGGAATAATTGCTCATCGATCGTTATGTTTGCGTCAGGTTTATAGCAAGCCTGACAATTCTCTATAAATTCTTCCCATATTTTTGAAATCAGGGCAAATTTGTCTGTCTTCAGTCTTTCACTGCGTTCATTTTTTCTATCAAAACGTATGAACCGAAGTATGTCTGTAAATTTATCTCTAGACATGGTCTGGGCGAAAAAAGCCGGACCCCACTTCGTAGACCACAAATATGAATACTTCAAATTTTTAGCCTCATATGCTCCTCTAGCAAATAAAATTGCTACAAAGGCCCACAATTGTGATTTTGTAACCGTCCATTCCTTATTATTCAAAACTTGACGAGCTTCGAGTTCGGTACATGATTTTATATACGCCATCATACCATCGTCAATTATCAACTTGAATGCACTACTTGCTGAACCAAGCATAATATGCCTTTTAGCATAGGCAGTTGGACCAGAAATGTCTCTGAATATGGTATAAATCGGTGATCTACCTACGTTTCTACCTTCATTCAGTCTTTCCCATAAAGTCCCGTCAGCAGCTTTTTCGGCTAAAATTTCTTTATCAGAAGATGTATCGATAGCATCTAGATCATTTTCAATTTCAGAATCAGAAATAACTCTAGCTCTTTTTTTACTAGGAGCTGTGTAACGAAAAATTTCATCTTCGCTTTCAGTTTCAGAATCAGAAATCACTCTAGCTCTTTTTTTACTAGGAGTTGTGTAACGAAAAATTTCACCTTCACTTTCAGTTTCAGAATCAGAAGTAACCCTGGCTCTTTTTTTGTTACGAGCTATATAACAAAGATCTTCATCTTCACTGCTAGAAGATTCAATTTTATTGACTTCGTCCTCTAATTCAATTTCGTTATCACTTTGGTCTATATCAATTGCATCCGATTCATTATCTGATTGGTCTTTCTTTAGTTTGATTAGTTTTTTCAGCAAAAGACAATTTTTCTGATTCTTTCCCATAATAAAAACCCTAGATAATCACATAAAGTAAATATCAGTTGTAATACCTTTTACAAATAAATTACGAAATTACCTTTGTGGATCAATTTTTCTGGCAAAAAATGAATTTTATGAAATTATAAATTATATATTACTTCACTGCACTGCTCACACGCGATGTATATATCGAAATGACGACAGAAGTGGGTAATAAGGTAACGGAGTAACGAAAACAAGTGATAATTACTCCCACATACACACAAATATTGTATGTGAGTATTGCCAAATGAGAAGAGAAACAAATCACGTGCGACTTGACTGTTGTCCAGGCCTGATAGGACCAGTAAATTTCATGTTATGCGATTAACTGCTAAACCATTCTACGAGTCAAATTAGCTCACAATCGTGAAAATAGGTATACCACATTCGATAATGCGAAATGAAGGGGTCTGCGAGGAAGAGGAATAAGCGTTTACATATATTTCATTACTTAATTAAAAACCAACGTATGTTTTTAAAAAGTAATATTAAAGTTTTATGTATATATAGTGATCAAATTTTGAATGAGTCAAATTGGCTCGGTCCGTAAATCTAGTGTTAATTATAGTATTTATATGTTACTATTATATATATATATATAATTTCTTATCTTAACTTATAGGAATTATTTCTATTTTTATTAATAAGTAATTATTTATTATTATAATTATAACCCTAGCCTCTATATGGCTATCAAAATTGCTGCCTAAACGAGCCCAGCCCCAACAAACCACTAAAAACAGTGATCACTGAAACATTGGACCGAAAATAAGGAGAAATTCTACGCATATGACTAATAAATAAACATTCAAAATGTATAAATTAATATCAGCGCGTTACGGCTCACTGATATCCCGACGTTCTTTTATATTCATGTTAGCTCTGTAATATGAAAGACGTGTTAATAAATGTGTAATCAATTTTGCGACTGTCTCTCAGTTTAATAGTCACTAGTTGTACTGGAGAAAGGTCATTTTCAAGACTTAATAATTTAACCACAAAACCATAGTTTTTAAAACTCTCTATATTTCACTTTCTTAATTTTTATCAAAACTTTTTATCCAAATTCTGCAGAGTTTCAGTGAAAACTATCAATCCAGCAGATTCAATCGATCGAGGAAGCATCAAAGGAAGTTGCTCAGTTCGAATATGTCTTGTGTCGACAAAATTGTGTTGGGTGCTTAGGGTGGTTGATGTTATGCTCAGGTTTTTTCCCTAAACACCCTTCATGACTTACGATTGATCTCCCTTACGTATACCTGTGGAGATGATTCACGTTGGGAATGTATACGCAGGTCATAATCGGTGGACAGGTGAGCCCCTATGTTAGGACTACTCTCCACAGTCTTCTCGGTTCAGGTTCGCGGGTGCCGATAGAAGGACTTATCCCTTAACATCATTCTACGTCCCTGGTCCGATGTTTTATATCTCTCCGACGGTGTTTATATCTCTCACTTTCGTCACTAAACTCAGACATACTCGTCTCCCTGTCAATATATTCAATCACCTTGATGAACACCCTAGTGAGAAATTAGAACCGGTATCGACGGAATCCATGAACGGCTAACTAGAATGCTAATATGTTATTATAAATGAAGGCAGATTGACGCCTGGAAAATGAAACGAACCAGTAGCGCCGGTTACACTGACGATATTCCCAGTTTCGGGAATAAGGAAAACATCTCCATCAAGGCAAACGGTTGAAGCATACTAACCATCATTAGAAGTCAAACACCATAGCAAATATATTAATTTAATCACATCAAAAATACTTAGTTAAATTAGTTAATGAAAACAAGATCAGTTTTATGAATGTCTCGATGAAATTTGCAGCATTTCCGCACATGCTATATACAAGATACTTTGCGAATTGCATCGGCTCGACCCATGCAGAGATTTATGTCATTTCCCCTTCAGTTAACAGCGCATCTATATCAACTTGCAACCAAGGGTCCGTCAGAGGTACTGTAGTTATTGAGGAAATCACTCTGAAGTTATCAGGGAGTGTCTTTGATTGATTGATTGTTTAGTGTTGATTTTTTCAATAGCTGACTGATCCGCAAATAACGTGGCTTCCAGGGTTTCCATTTTTCCCTTCGCTTTGCCGCCTGCTCGGCTCTCGAAGGCCGCTTACGCTTCTTTGGGATCGCATTTGCCTCTTTCTCGGCACTGGAATCAGAAATGTCATTAGAATGGTTATGAAGACTGGGTGCGAAAGAAGTTGGTTCCTTTGATGTTGTGCTTAGAAGCAGTGTTGAAATTTCTGGGAACATGGGTCCATGTCCCGAGCAACTTGCTAGTTCAGACGCTTTGAGTTCTTCAATTTGATGGTGGCTAGGAAAGATGTTGGTCCAATCTTTAATTGGGTAATCTCTCACCCGTTTCTGTATTTCCGAATCTGTATAGATTTTATGTAAGGCTTGAGATTGTGCCTTAATTGTCAGACGCTCACAGCGGCTTTCCTCCAACAAACTGTCCCGACAGTGTTCCAATCTGAGGACTTCCATTTTTCCTCTTTCATCTGTGGCGGAGAGAACCACGTGTGTTCGAGCGTTTCGATACGCTTTTTCAGGACCCCTATATGCTCTTGAAGTTTTTTAATGTCCATATTCTTGTCTGAGCAGGAATATCAAGGTTTTAAACTGCGAATAGATGGGTTTGATTCTGTCATAACTGAAGGAAGTAATGGATTATAGTCCTGCTAAATACCTAGTTAAACAATGGATCGATATGCTCGCTCGTCGATTTGAAAGAAACAACAAACGTTCGGATCAGAGAAGTTATTAGTATATTTTAGTCGTACCTTCAACTCGTAACACATTTACTTGATTAGCATTTACTCTTGGGAAGGATTTGATCAATTTTTAACTCTAATTTCTAATTAAAAACCGTGTAGCTATAATTGTTAATTGTTTATCAATTTATTCCCGCAATAAAACATTAATAAGTCGCATGATCTTTCATTTGCCTTAATTATTATTAGGTGGAATTACGTTAATGTTTAATAAATAAAAATCATCTTAATTATATGTGCCCTTTTCTAGCTGGATGTTGATAATACTCCATCGTAATTATGCTGAATCCAAGACGTCTACTTGTGCATTTGATTTTGATTACATGATTTCCAATTTACAGTGGTTTATTTACTTAATTGTCGATCATAATGTCAGACGGAAATAGAATTATTGTATTTACCGTGTTTATGGTTGAACTTGTGTTGATAGTATCCCGACAGCGTTGGTATTGTATTAGTCGGTGAAATGATGATACAAATTCCGAAAATTTATTAGGTATGAACTACATCCTGGACGTAATACCGGTATTAATACCGGCTGGTTGTGGAAATTACAATTTACGTTTTGTATAAACTTTTCGTTCTATGTTTATGTGACCTATAAACAATTTATTGTAATTCGAGGTTTATGGATGAGTGGAAATTGTTTATCTCATTACCGAATCGCTCGTGTCATTCGAGGAAATTTATGCCGACCGAAGTTTTTCGGGACGACAATGACTTTCTGATGTCTATCTACGTCAGGACGGTTCATCGAAAAATTGGAGTTCTCTATCGAAATAGGAAGTCATCGGCTGGCCCTATAATACAACGAATGTTGGATTTTATTTGACTCAAGGATTGTGATGAATGCTACTCTGTGTATGAATTGCTCTTACAAAATTTTGTTTGATCAAAAATATCCTATTACTGCAAACCATGATCTCAAACCTTCACTTTTCATGAACCCTATAGATCAGAGTTTCTATCGATTTGAAATTATTGTGGAATCTATACCTTAGCATCTAAAATTCGTGTTGTTAGTGTTTTGACCGGTGATTGCACCTCGAAGATGATACACAAAATCGCCTCTCATTAAAATCGCAAATCTGTAAAGTCGGTATCTGTCTTACCACCTTTCATGATCCACCCGAAAACCACCGGTACAAGTACCAACTACTTTCGGACTACCATGCCAGACGGTTCGACCCTTATATAAAATTTTTACAATAAATTCAGGAAATCAAAATATAATGAAATAATAATTTATCATATATATAAACTCTTACCAGCGACCACATTCTCTGAAATCCGCTCATGATACTCATCGTCAGGATTTTCATTGGAAACGTTATGGTCTCTCTTGATTCATACATCTATAGCAGAACATTTTATGGATATAATTTTGTCCTTCTGATTCTCGATCATTACTATCGATGACATTACATTTTATTGGGAATTGCATAATAGATTTTCTGTTCATCATAAATTCCTGGACGACTTCAGAGCTCATGTGCAGATGTTCAGAAAATATCGTCGCCGGCATCCCCGTGAAGAGAGAATGAAAGATTGTTAAATTAGGATAATATTTTACTCATATAATTACAAATATCATCATATCATAAATCTTTCTTAAAAATTAATAAATCATAATTCATATTTACTTTTGGATCCGATTTGATTTCTCTCAGTGAATATTCTCAAAATGAAGCTGAATGGATATCGTTTATTGGAGTTTTCTGAAATTCTAGTTCCTGTTATGAATATTTGTAATTCGTAATTGTTTTCTCGAAATAAATGTTAAATAGTTGAGTTGATCTGTTATGGTTTCTAGAAGTTTCCGTTTAGAGTTCCTGTATGGAATTTTTTGGAGTTGATTGATTGTTTGCTAAAGTCGATGGTTCGTCCTGTTATGAATTTTTAGAAGTTACTGTGATTTTAATAAAAAAGCTTTAACTGTTATGAATTTTTAGAAGTTACTTAACTAACTTAACGGCCGCCTTATATAATAATTTTCGTCCAATCAGGACTTAGTTTGTAATTTTACTATTTTTCCTTATTTTGGTGTTTTTTATTTGTTTTTATAAATTCTTTATTTGTTTTTTTTAATTATCTTATTTGGTTATTTAATTCTTATTTTTCAGCATTTTTTGGTGAATTTCTGATAATAATTCCGCTTGTGTTTTGTTATTTTGCCTCTTTTGGTTTTTATTTCAAGTTTTTATGTTAAATTTTGCTTGTTTTATAGTTTTCGATCGTTATTCCATTATATTATTTAATTATTTTATTTTATTGGTTTATAGGTTAATTTGGTTTGTCGTTTGTTGTTCCTTATTCGTGATTTTCTTATTTAGGTTTCTTGTTGTTTTAATCTATTGTTTTATTATTTAATTCTCTTGCTTAGTTATTTTTCCCGATTTTACTTAATGGAATAATTGATTTTTAGTTTATTTGTAAAATGCTCAGTTTTTTAACGATTCATCTCCATTTTCCAATCCTTTCAGCTCCATTCTGATTCTCATGACCTTGAGCCCAACAATAGCTTGACCCTTGAAGCAATATTGTCCGAAGATGCCATCGTACTTGACGATCTTCAAAGACGGAATGATGCGAGCTAGCAATCGGACTTCGGATCTCTTCAGGAATCTTATTGGGATCAAGGTTGTTCCAGTATAATTTAGCTTGTTGTCTTTTTGGACTGCGGATGAGTTTTTTTTTGTTGGAAAGTTCCATGGAAAGATTATTGGGAGATCTTTCACCAAATCTGTAGTTCGAAACTTGATTTGCATAACAACACTTGTGGCAAACCTCACAAATTCGATGGCCATACACAGAAACTGCCATTTACGCTTCAACTGGCATTAATTGCGCGTTGAATTGAGAACTGTAATTTGCGAGATGTTGGCGATTCATCTTGTCGTCGGTCGTCGATTGTGTTACTTTTTTTCGCCAAATGTAATCAACGTAGTGGTGATTCCTGTTGTTTTTTTAGTTTCCGTTTTTCTCTTTCTTTTGCAACTCGAGCTTCACAGACAGATGGCGACTCTTGTTGCTTCTTAAGCTGTTGTTATTCCTTTTCATTTAGAATTTTATCGAAAACTTAAGTGAATCTTATCTTTGTTGAGAAGTTAACATCGGATTACTCAAATTGACTCTAACTCACAGTTGCAGGCTTATCTGATTGTCAAAAACTCATTTCTCTGATGATCACGAGGCAAAAAATCTAGTCTAACTAAAATAATTTCACTTTAAATCACTCACTGACATAAAGTATTGCACGCGTGGTTCAAATTTTTTGTTTTCATTTTTTCACAGGTTAATTCATGTTTTCACCTGACAAACAATTTACGGTACTGATTTTTGCATTAAAACATTTCAAAAATTCGAAAAATCTTTAAAATTTAACATTTCAGGGGTTTAGCAATATTTCTGCATACAAATTCAAAATTTTAAAATTTTAGTTACAATTACATTCCATCCATCTGAAATTTTGATAGAACGAATCTATCTGCCTAATTTCAGCTCGATCCTATCACAGGAAGTGAGTTAATTTGCCGTCGCAAAATTTGCGTGGTACAATCAATCAATCAAACGCGAAGTTAATATAAAGCAGCTATTCTCAAAGGGGTTCATGTGGACCCCCTGGGGGTATATGATCACCAAGGGGTCTATGGATGTCTCTTTAGTAAAAAATAAATTTATAAATAAAAAATAAAAATAAATGAATAAATAAAATAATATTTATAAATGAATATTAAGGTATTCGTATTGTAATAAAAGTAATAAGTAAATATAAACTAGATTTGGGGAGGAAGTGAGCATGAGTAATGGAAAAGTATGTTTTGAAAATATGTCCAATGTTTTGATATGAGAGTTTAATCCCGAAATTAAAACCCTCCACCATACCACCTGCCCCTTCAACCGGCAAAACATGTTACTAGCTTGTTTTTAAATGTAATCTGAGTGTTATTTACTGTACAATTTTTAGTTTTGAACAGTAACTTATGTTAAATTTGATTAGTCCAGTTAGTTTTTTTAATTTTGTGTGTGATCAGTTTTGTGATTATTTTTGAAGTTGACTTCTAAAAGAAAAGTAAGTGTTTCTTTTCTTCATTTTAACTTTAACTTGCTTTTGTCATTTAATTAATTTGTTTTGCCCTTTAAATAATTATTTTTGCAATCTAGTTAATTTATTTTTGCCGTTTAATTTATTTTTTTACAGCATGTCAACAGAAAAGAGAAAAATCCGTCAATATTTCAGAGGAATATTTAAAGTTTTGGTTTGTGGTAGCTCCGGTCAATTCATCAATGTCCCTTATGCCTCATTTGTGAGAAAAAGTTTCACCAATAACTATATGAAACCTTCCAAACTAAAAGATCATTTGAATAGGATGCATGCTGATAAAAAAGACATGTACTTCAAAAATCTAAAATGCAACTTTTTAACACGCTCAAATAAAGGAATCAAATCTTTTATGAAACCTTCAACATCAAAAAATGTCGAAGGAGGCCTCGAAGCTTCCTACAAAATTGCTTACTTAATTGCCAAAGGTGGATATCCGCACACGATAGGAGAGAATTTATTATTACCAGTTATTAGCGAAGTAATAACTGCTTTGAATCAAAATGACAAACCTGTCTTGCAAAGTTTGCCGCGGTCAAATAACACAGTTCAACGACGAATAGATGAAATGGCAGAAAATATAGAACTGCAATTAATAACAGAATTAAGAACAAGTAAACAGCTGGACGAGTCAACTTTCGGCAGGAATAGTATTTTAATGTTATACGTACGCTATTATAGTTGTTCAAAGGAAGAAATAATCGAGGAGTTTTTTTGTGCCAAGTCTCTTGAAACGTACACTAAAGGAGAAGATATATTTTATTGTTTTGAAAATATTTTAAAACAATATTATATTCCTATAAAAAACATTATTGCCGCTTCTTCTGATGGAGCTCCTTCGATGGTTGGAAAATATCGAGGATTCCTAGTACCCGAAATCTGGACAGTTCATTGTTTCTTGCATAGACAGCACTTAGTAGCTAAGAATATTCACGAAGAACTACATAATATTTTAAATCTGTACATTAAAGCAATCAATAGTATAAGAGCAAAAGCACTGAATTCCCGCCTTTTTGCCCAATTGTGTGACCAAAATGATGAAGTGTACAACAATTTTCTTCTTCATACGGAAGTACGCTGGCTCTCTAAAGGCAACTGTTTGCACCGATTTATTGATATTTTTAGTTCAGTTGTTGAGTTTTTCCTTGAAAATGACAATACTATGGCTATGCAACTATTAAATTTCAAAACTCACATTTTTTATTTGGCTGATATTTGATGATTGATAGTTTTGTTATTCATTAATATGCAGCTACTTTTTACGGTAATATTATTTGTTTTATTTATTATTATTATGGTTTCCATGGACTTTTCTTAATTTTTTTTTAAATTTACTTACTTAAACCCTTTCTAACTTAAAATACTATTACACATTACTATTTTCTTGAAATTGAATTCTGTTAATTGGGAATGTTAAATTTAATCATTAAAAATATAGATATAATTATTGATATTTCAATTTCTTTCTTCTGTACAATTTCCCCTCGTTTTCCTATTACTATGTGTTTTAAAACGAGTCGTCTGTGGTAGCCATTGCACACACACACAATTAGATGTATATATATATATATTCCTTAGGTAGGGGGTCTATGAAAAAAATAAAATTCCTACAAGGGGTCTATGGAAGAAAAGGTTTGAGAACCCCTGATATAGAGAGTAAAAATATCAAAAACTTTATACGGTTAAGTATAGGGTTTCCAAAAATCCCGGGATTTTCATGTATTTTTAAATAAATTTTTATGATTTTTCTAAATTTTTATATCAAATAATTTTTTATTACTATCAAAACTAAAGATTTTGCATAAATTATTGAAAATTAAGTTTTCTCTTTAAACATCTACTTTTCGATTTTCTTTAAAAAATAATATCGTAAAAATACTAAAGCGTTCAGCATTCTTGTTGACATTCGATTTCGAATTTTAGAGCAAATGAATCCAGATATGGAAAAAATTCGTTCAGAAGCTGTTGATGTTGGTTTAATTGTCAATAAAGAATCATATAACTTTTCCAAATTTGCAGATTTAGTACCAGAACTTTCATATTGTGACATCTCATTTTTGATAGAAACTTTTTTTGAAACTTTCTTTGCATTTAAAACTTTGTTAATTGATTCCTGTAACTTATTTTCTCTCTGCATAGTTTTGTCAGGTTGTGTTTTGATCTTCTGAGCTTGAGGTTTCCTTTTTTTTATTGTTTAAAGAAAACTTTTGGTGTAATTGTTCGGCAAATGATTTAACTTCTTCTTTGCTTGAATACTCCAAGAACTTATTTCTTTTTGCATATGTACCATTGTGAAGGAAATATAACAAAAACACGACTTTTTTGTTTCGTCTAGCTAAAAGTTTGTCTTTCAATTCTGAGACGAGCTCTGCAGCAAGCGGATGTTGATTTTCATTCAGGGTCTCAAATAAGTATGCAAGTCGAACCTTCAGCAGTTAACAAATCACTGTTGTTTTTGCTTAGCTCATTAATGACTTCAGCATTATTTTATAAGTATTTGGCTAATTGTTGTCAGAATACTGAAATGTTCTTTGGGTAAAATTTCTTTACCAATTTCTATTAGCGTATCATTGATAGGTTTCTCAAGCTTTATGAATCGTGCAACCATTTGATCTGTAGATTTCCATCTTATTTTACAATCCAAAATTAGATTCAAGTTTTTGCCTTCTTGTTTCAATACATGCTTTTGAAAAATTGATTTGCGAACAGACGAGTATTTAAAGAACTTGACAATTTTTCTAGTTTGCTTCAACACCTCACTAATGCTCTGAACTTCTGTGTAATCTGGTTCTGAATCCAAATCATTGAAAAATGCATTTCGGAATTTTGATCCCTCATATTCGGTGTCATCTTCGTCTTCTACGACCTCAATTTCTTGACCAATTTCTGAATCAACGTGAGTTGATTTATTTTCATAGAAAGCTTTCACCACAGAATTATGAATAGCGTGATTGTAGCAGATTTGATAAATATTTTTGTTGAGTTTTCCATATTTCACCATTACTAGCAGCTCCATCATTGCTGGATGCTACAATATCATTTTCCAAATCCAATTCGAATTCATCTAAAAGTTCTGTGACAAGATCAGTTGACCTTTCGGCGTCACATGATCCTTCCACAGATTTCAATCCCAAAACAGTGTCTTCTTCAGGCTCGTGTAATGTAATATTCAAATATTTGCGTTGTTGACAATCTGACCATTCATCGATGCTTATTGAATATTTTCCACCAATTTCCTGTCTCTTTTTCAATTTTTGAATAGTTTCACTTTTTCTGTGCTCATAGAATTCATAGATTAAACTTGCTACTGTTGATGGACTGTTGGGCATTTCCATTTTTTTCAATCTGACTCTGAATTCAAAATTGCGTGTATGGAAAAACCATCTTTCGCTGCTAATTTCGCCAAAATCTTACCGAGAGTTTCTTTGTAAAAATACGAATCTATTGAATGACTGCTTTTTGATTTCTTTGTGGGTTCAGGATCCGAATAATTTTTCCTTTTTGTTGATGTTGCTTGGCTGTTTTTCAAGACGTCTGGATGGGTGGTCTTTAAATGAGTCCATCAACCTTTTGTTGAACCTCCTTTTGTTTTCAAATTGCTAAAACATTCATTACAAATTGCATGATCATTACTATCTTTTTTGTAGTATTTCCAGACGTCTGACATTTTCTAAAAAATGATTATAATTATTTCACGATAAAATCAATAAAAGATCAAATTATGAATCATTTCAAGCCCTACTTACCAAAATATACTAGCTTCGAAATTCAAAGTTTGAATCACTGACAGTGATTTACTGTTAAATAATTTTTTCAATCCAGAAAGTGCACGACAAACTTTTCAATTATAAATTATACAAGAGAAAACATAGAGCAAGTTCAGAATAAAAAACGAGGAGCAAAGTATTTTTGGAGCTTTTCGGTATTTACTTGAAGATTCAATAGAGAAACATCATGGAACTTTCTAGGGTTTTTTTTAAATTGGAGCTTTTCATATCCGAATCGTTAATTCCGTCGAATTATAAAAAACACTCTTCAATTTTTCCTTTGAAACTAAATTATATTCAAAATAAATGGAAATATTTTCAACAGAAGGTTCGAATTCGTAAAGAAAAAAACTGGAACAAAATCCCGGAATCCCGAGCAATTTTTTCCGGGATCCCGGGATTGAAAAAAAGTCCAGAATCCCGGGATTTAAAATAATAAATTGAAACAAATTATTATAATAGTGAAATTTTAGATTACTTTAAATAAAGTTAGTTAACCCTTTCACACAGTGCGATACTTAACATTGTTAATAGAAAAATCACACTGTGTGAAAGGGTTAACTAACTTTATTTAAAGAATTCTAAAATTTCACTATTATAATAATTTGTTTCAATTTATTATTTTAAATATGGACAGTAAAACAACCAATATGAAATAAAGGCATGGAACTGGTAAAATAAAACTTGATACTTTATTTATACTTTATTCAGTTTTTAATATCAGAAATTCTTAAACCATGAGCGACTTATGAATGCTGGAAATGATAAGAAATACTTAGCCCAGGTTTATAAATTTATCAACTCTTATATGTAATTACAGTAAAACGTGTGCAAAAAGTACACTGTATCACTAGTACACCGACATTAAGAGAAACAATGTGAAGGAACTCGGCGCCACAGTCACGTGTCAGTCTTTTGGCTCTGTGGTTTAAGTACATCATCAATTAAGTATTTTTTGTAAATAATTATTAACGAAATGTTTTTATACTGAGTCTTGTTACATATTTTTACTGAAAGTTTTTTCATTATTAATTGATTTTCTCAATGACACAATTTGACTCTTACATTGTCTACATAAGCTTTACCGTCACGGATTTGGCCCATTCTTTTACGATCACACCAATTATGCCCAATAATTATTGATAAAAATGTTTTCTTATTGAAATAGTGATAATAATAATAATAATAATAATAATAATAATAATAATAATAATAATAATAATAATAATAATAATAATAATAATAATAATAATAATAATAATAATAATAATAATAACCTGGTAAACAAATTAATCAATATAATTTGTCTGTTGGACATTGATTTTGCACTTCAAACAGTGATTCTTATTGATTTAATCATTTATTATGTCATTTTCAATCTGGATAGTTAGCTCAGTATTTGCTCTTTATGCCAATTGCAATGCAGTTCGATACTCCCCTGACTGGAAATCATTGGATAGCCGCCCTCTTCCTAACTGGTACGACGAAGCTAAAATAGGGATATTTATCCATTGGGGAGTTTTTTCTGTCCCAGGTTTCGGGTGAGAATTGTAATTTTAAATATAATTATTATAATAATATAAAACGATGCTTTCTTGGTAGCAGCTTAAATTAAATGCTAAACAAGTAAATGATAAAATAAGCTATTTTAGTGAAAAGTATATATTAAATGACAAAAATTTCGATTATAAGATAATTCTTTTTAATACATATTTTACAGCAAAAGGCTTATATTATCATTTACTTGTTTACGATATAATAATAATAATTATTATTATTGATAAAATGTTTTCTTATTGCAAATGTGTATGATTTTAAATAATTAATATTTTTTAGGGATTTCACACATGCTGGTGAATGGTTCTGGTGGTACTGGCAGGGAGTGAACATGACAAATTATGGCAAATTTATGGCTAATAATTATCCTCCATCATTTACATATGCTAATTTTGCAAAAGAATTTCGTGCTGAAAGATTCGATCCAGATAAATGGGCTGATCTATTTAATGCATCTGGAGCTAAATACGTGGTATTGACTTCAAAACATCATGAAGGATATTGCAATTGGAATTCGAAATATTCCTGGAATTGGAATTCAATAGATATTGGTCCTAACATGGATTTGGTTGAAAAGCTCGGCACTTCAATAAGAAATCGAACAAAACTTATTTTTGGATTATATCATTCTCTATTTGAATGGTTTCATCCTCTATATTTGAGTGATAAAAATAATAAATTTAAAACCAATCTATTTGTCAGAGATAAAACTTTGCCAGAACTTTATGAAATCGTGAAGAGATATAAACCGGATGTTATTTGGTCTGATGGAGACTGGGAAGCTAATGATACTTACTGGAATTCAACCGAATTCTTAGCTTGGCTTTACAATGACAGCCCAGTCAAAGATACAGTTGTTACTAATGACCGATGGGGTATTGATACAGCATGTAAACACGGAGGATTTTATACCTGCCAGGACAGATACAATCCAGGGAAATTAGTGAATCATAAATGGGAAAACTGTTTTACTTTGGATAAATATTCATGGGGATTTAGAAAAGAAATGAGCGCATCAGATGTAATGAGTATAGAAGTATGTATATTAGTAAAATCATTTAAAAATCATTTATCTGGAAGCATCGCCACAAGTCTTTCCAACATACCCGGGTTCGATTCCTGAATTGTTTGAATTTCTTTCGAACCTCCTTTGAAAATTTCAGTCTTTCGAATCCTTTGGTCATTCGGTAGTGCACTTTAAACACTGTTGAAATTGCCTTTGAAAGTGATAAGTGATAATAATGCGCATACAAATATTCAATTGATTCTGACGTATAAGACTGGTCACCTTTTATATTAGAATTAATTCAATACACGAAAGAGGTAAAAATTTAAAAAAAGATGATCCGGATCATAAAAAACAAAATTTTAAAAATTTTAAAAAAATGATTAGAGATTTTCAAGTAAATAAATTACAAAATTTTATTGATGATTTGGTTTAATAAAGAATATAATCTAAAATTTAAATAAATATCTATCAATTTGATGTTTTCATTATTTTAAATTTTCATCTTTTTTCTAAATTGTGATAGAGGGGGGATTATTAGAGATTTTCAGGTATATTGGTTATTCTTTGGGACAAGCGAATGAGTGATGAGATTGTTTCTCCAGCAGGTTTAAGTTTTGGTACAGATTTTCCTTGCTTCTTGCCTTCTTTCACAGGATTGAGCGAAGGATGTGTGAATTTTATGACCTTATTATCAATAGTAAACCATGTATTGATGGAGCTGTAATAATTTTAACAAAATTCAGGGTAATTATTAAAATATTCGGATCATGTAAAAAAATGACCCGTAAAAAATATCAATTAAAATTAAATTTTTAATTAAAAGCTATAAAATGCAAATTAAACTCAAATTTGATTTGCCTTAAACCGCAGTTTCGGCTTTGTCTTTTATCAACACTCAAATGGGTAATTACACAGAGCTTATTGTAACACCACATGAGGAATAGCTCTACTCGTATAATTCCCAAACACTTAACAATCACCGGGCGCTGATCAGACTCAATAATTTGGTAACTTGAATTGAATTCTCCTTTGCTTTGACTTGAATTTATTCAATATACTTTAAACCTTTCTTATTAAACTCAATTTTGCCACACCGTTTGGTTCCGATACTTTCTCTTCTTTTTAATTTCTATTTTGTCACTCTAATTCCCAATTTCTCAAATTTTCTCTACTGTTTGATTCTGTATTATTTTTTCGAGTACTAATTTTCCTCCAGTACTAAATGTTTTGATTCCATTAAGAAAACATTTGCATCTACATTCTACATCTGACATTTTCCATACTTTTTTTTATTTTCCACATTATCTGTGAAAGTTCGCAGATGCCGAATTTGTTTTTGTTTTTCAATTTTGGAATTTCTTTTAGGTTTCTTGATCTTATTAATTAGCAATGACCTTTCCCCTGTTTTGTTGTCGGATTTCTTTTATTTGCTCCTCTTTTCTCATTCTCTCAATTCTTTTCTCTTCCGTTCTCTTTTCCAGGTTCCAGAGTGCTATCTCAATCCCCTTATCGGTTTTCCCCCAATTTATTCTAATTATTTATAATATTATTCATTAATTAGGTATCCTCAACAGAATTAAATAATTGAAATTTCATCAACATATAATTCAATATCTTACAGGAATTGGTTAGTCAAATAGCATCAACAGTGAGTTGTGGTGGAAATGTTCTCATCAATATTGGTCCAACTGGTTACGGCACTATTCCATCAATATTCCAAGAAAGGCTTCTACAATTGGGACAATGGCTTGTGGTAAATGGGGAATCTATTTATAAAACGAAGCCTTGGTCTCATCAAAATGACAGCCTCTCTCAAAATGTTTGGTACACTTCTAAGACAATTGTCAACACCAAATACGTTTATGCCATAATTTTAAAGTTTCCCGTTGATGGAAAACTTAAATTGGGAAGCATTGTATTTCCGGTAAAATCTTTGCAAATGGAACAAATCGAATTATTAGGGTTTGGTAAAGTTTCCTATCAGAAACAAGGAAACTGTACTTTGATCACTTTGCCTGTTAATGCTTTGTTACAGTTAAAATGGGCCTGGACACTGAAAATATCAGGAATGATTTATTGAAAACGCATCTTATAGTCGTAAAAAACTTTTATTTTAATATTTAATATATTTTAGTGTAATTCATTTTCATAGTAAACTTTAAAATTTAATGAATTAAAAAAGAATATTTGAAAAAAAATCGAAAATAATTTCTAATAAAATGTCTAAAAAATCTGTTATTTTGAAAAAGGCTGTGCAGAAAATTTGTTATTAAATATTAAACAAAATATTGATCAATGGTATGAATGTAGGTAAAAGTGATGTTTAGGAGTGGTTTTCAGAAATTTTACTTAATTCTTTCGTCCATGACATTGATAAAGGCGATGGCAAGTATTTCTGTTACATTTGTAGGGATAGATGAGCGATCTAGCACATCGCGTTCTGACTCAGTGAATAAAAGCATGAATCATTCATCTTGAGTCGGTGGAAACTTTGCCTGAACCAACGAGTCATACAAAAGCAAAAAGGTATAGAAAACCTTTTTGTGCGCACTAATTTTCATTTCAGATTTTTTGTTTGTTCACCTTTTAAGTTTTCTTAGTGTTTCTAAGAGAAATTTTAGAATTTCTACAAAATTAAGAGTTAAGGTCATTGACAATAGGTCATTGACAAACCTCGTATTTTTTCTTCAAGAAAAGTGTGCACTTCTTGCCATAATTAGAACTTACTAGACAATTAATTGACACAAAAGAACCGTTTTAATAGGCAGTAGCACAGTAAAGAAATGTATTCGGCTCTCATACCCTCACAAAATACTTTTAGAAACCTTGCTTAATTTATTTAATAGTTTATTATATTCATCACGCGTTCCACTATTAGAATCAGTGGAAAACTCAAATACTTTGACGCGAGTGCTTCCATGTGAATGATCAATTGTTCTACACTGAATCCCTGAGCTTTGTTTCGAATAAGAGAAATTTTAAAATGTATAATAATGGAAATATTCTCAGGTAGATGCTCTGTAGCACAACCGCGGCGCACAGTTTGGGAATCATTGAACTAAAAGAATTAGCAAGCAAAAACTGTAAACTTACTGTCATAACTACAATACATACTCTCGATAGAGAATTGGAAAAAATGAAGCATAATATGAATAGTGTCGCAACATTTTTCATATTAATTTGTTTCAAAAAAATGCAAACTGTAACATTTAATTGTCTTGAAACCTATTTTCGGGACGTCACTTAATGACGTGAAGACTAAATAATTTGAACTTAAACACCTGATATATCGTGAGAGGTAAAGATAAAACACTACCAAAATTCAAGGAGTAGTTACTTGTCTGATTAAAATTGCTAAATAACATAATTTACAAAGATCGTCTAGTTATCATATTTTTATCACTACATGGTTATATAATGAAGCAATTACTGATGCCATATAACTAAATATATACTAAATTTGTTATTTCGAGTAACTTGATTTTGCTTCATTACGAGCCTTATGTTTATCTCTAGGGTTGGTGCCACCCAGTGCAGTAACTCATGTACTTCCTTCGAGTCTGCAAGTGCCAAATAATGAGACCATTTGGAATTCTTAGTAATCTTTGTAAATATGAATCTTATCTTTTCAAAGGTCATAGAAGAAAAATTGAATTCATGATTGGAGGTAAAAACTTGTAAGAAATTAAAAATATTATACAATAGTATTGATTACAATGTCATTAAGTCTCGACTAAATCAGAACTTTTCTTTTCTGGCCTTTAAAGGTGTAATCCTGTTAATTACTCTATCGAAATCAAATCCTTTCGCCTATTCATTTTTAATTGATACTATCTGAAGTTCAGAAACCCTCGACTGTTCCATGGCAATTAGTTCATTCTAAACTTCAGCTTTGAAAACCTACTGTCATATGAAACAACTGATTCACAGATAGTGAGAAATAACTGTAGGCTCACTGAGAGATATATGGGAGTCTAGGAAGTCACATTCAGCTATGAATTTCAAAACGTCAAATATTGACCAGTCTTTGGCTGTTTCCAGATCTATCTCTTCTGCATTGAGTTACAATAAATGTCCTTGATGAACTATTTGAATGATTTGATCATAAAATCCTTTAGCAGTCATTAAATTAATTTTAAATAAATACTTAAAAATCTATTTCTTAATTAATATCTGCTATTTGGCATTCAACAAAAACTTTGAATAATTAATAAACTTTATTTTATTTGTTTTAAAATTTGAACTATTTATTAAATAATATTTTAAAAGTTTAAGATGGGCAATATCTACACAGTTGGGCCTAACGAAGCGTTGGCAATATCTGGTAAGATTATAACTTAATAATTATATTTTAATTGTAGTTCCTGTAAAATTATTTCTTATTATACTGTTCATAAATGTCAAATTCATATTTGTATTACATCAATTTATTATTTAACAATTTTCAAAAAAAACTAGTTATAACTTGAATTTATATTTAATTACTTATCTTTTGAGTGTTGACATATAAACAATTGATATTTTATTTCTAAAAATGAATTATTCAGGAGGATGTTGTGGAACTGGTTCAATGAGAACAATTATTGGCGGTTGGGGATGGGCTTGGTGGCTAGTTAGCCAAGTCCAAAAGTATTATTTTAAAGATTTTGTTAAACACCAATTAGGTTGAATTTTTCTTAAGAATTTCTCTAGAAGTCATGACATTAAATCCAACTTGTGAGCATGTTGAAACCAAAGAAGGTGTACCTTTAACTGTAACAGGTGGGAATTTTGATATAATTCATCTAGAGTTTATTTTTATGATTTTATAATTTATTGAAAATTGTAATTATTATTTCTAAATTTCTGTTTGAATTACATTGCTTTATTAACCTGCATAAATTATTCTAATGAAACTTTGACTGCGATTATTTACAGTTTTTTATCCTGGCTGTTGATTACATTCACATTTTACACTAAAGATTCTATAGTGATTTAAAAGCAGTTGAAACTGTTAATTGATTATTCTTATTTATTGGAATTTATATTAATATTTTGTGCCATTGTATAAATAGTTTTATAAAGTGCATTGAATCAACTGTAAACATAGTTTGTCAATATTTCATATTCCTTGCTCATAATATTGATGAAAATGTGAAGAAATCAATAATCACATTTTAATAAGGAAATGGTTTTGTTTAATTCACTTTTACAATACATCGATTATCCGAATGTCTGAACTGCACATCGTCAAAGGAACTCTTGGTTCTCAAATTGGAACAAGATAATATCACAATGATTCGTCAGACTCTTTCGAATCCACATTTTAGTGATTTTCAATAAATGCTTTAAAATCTATTTCTTAATTAATATCTGCTATTTTGCATTCAACAAAGGGTCTTCTTTTCAAAAATTGCACTTAAAAATCAATAATTGCACTTAAAAATCAATAGTCGTATTTTAAAATCAATAATCGTATTTTAAAATCAATAATCGTATTTTAAAATCAATAATTGTATTTTAAAATCAATAATTGCATTTTAAATCAATAATTGCATTTTAAAATCAATAATTGCATTTTTAAATCAATAAAATTAAAAATGAAAATCAATAACCGTGATGACGAGGGGTCCTATGTTGCTAACCAGTGCGCGATAACTAATAGGCGACACTGGAGACTGACATCTATCTACCAGCTACTTATCAAAATTTATTCAATTTTGATAAATGTTTGAATATTGTCGCAACTTTTGGCAGTTGTTGTATATCGATAAAATTCTAAGATATCTAACGAAAGAAAATATTCAGTATGTTTTGCATAATTCGCCTATAACATGATGTAAGCTGCTAGACTTGATATATACATTTTTTCCATAAAACTAAAAAACGTTCAAAGTATCCAATAATAATTGTTTCCATGGGAATTCAAAGTGAATTTTCTTATTCAAAATAAAAATAACCGAACGTAGATTTGATTTTTAACCAAATAAATCTAGAAAAATTGCCAATTTTGAGGAACTCTCTAGTGTAGAAGACTAATATGTAAGTGAAATAAAAATTGCAATTTGAAAGAGATTACTGAATACCTTGAAAACGAATTCCATCGTTATTTCTCTGGTATGGCAGAAAAAGAAGAACAAATAAGGTACAAAATCTATTCTAGGATATATGCAAAGATCTCTAGACAAGCCATACCCAAATATCACCATGATTGCCTATCAAGTTTTCGTTCCATTTACTTTTAAATATTTCTGAGAGTGGATTTTTAATGTTTTTTCAAATGAAAACCAAAACATGAAACAGAATAAAAATGTTGGTTATAAATTATTATTTTATGTTGAAATCCTTACTTACCGTATATACTCGCGTATAAGTCGAGAAATTTACGTCAAATGTTCAAGTCAAAATAGCCACTTCTACTTATACGCGGGTCAAAAAACGTACAAATTAATTTTTAATGAAATCATTAAACCATTTTTTTATTTTTGTTACTTCGACTTATACGCGGGTTTCCAAATTAGGACTTAAAAACCTCTTAAAATTTACTCGACTTATACGCGAATATATACGGTATTCATTTACTATTATTTTGGAAAGATTCATCAAACAAATTAAAACATTGTTTAAATTTTATTTTACTGAAATAAAAGTTATTTGAATTTAGTTGATTTTAACGTTTTAATCAATAATAAAAACAAATTTCATTACTTCACCGGAAACATGACATTAAAGGAAAGGTTGAAGATTTTATCTTGAAAAAACCGGTTTTCAAAATGAAAAATGTTGTAGAGGAAAATAGAAGTAAATTCATGGAAACTTCTTTCAATTAACGCTTCTAAGAAAGATGATATAAACAAATAACAATTTTTATTTTACAGTAAGATAAAAAAATGCATTAGGCAAAAATAAAAGTCCCATTATTATCAAGAAAATGATTTTGTTGAAGAATCTTTCGAAAATTGAGAAACTTGCAAAACATATTTTAAAACAAATTAGTTGAAAATGAAGTGGAAGAATTTCAAAATGCAAAATTACGGTGAAATTGAAGTTAAATTAAAAAAAGCTTGATAAAATTTCAAGACTTAACGTGTGCAATATTGATGTAGCTTCAATAAATTAGAAATGTTTACCAAGATATGGTTATGAACATCGGTTATTTTCTTTCCTTAAAATGTATCGTGGTTAATTAACTTTAAATTCGGAAAAGTTTGGAACATGTGCATTAAACAAATTTAACAACTAATATTTAATGGGCATTGTAGACACTTCGGGCATTTGTTGTTTATCGATAAAATTCTAAGATATCTAAAGATTCATTTAGTAGTTAAATTGCAAATACATTGTTTTTATATACAAATATATTACCTTTATTTCAAACATCTCCATCTTTTTAATCAATAAAAATGTGCTCAAAACTCTAATTGGAACAATTTGTGGATCAACGAAATGTTTCACCTATATATCGAATGTACATTACAAATGATAAATCTCGTAAAGCTTCTGCTAATACTCCTACTCGTTATCAGATCACAGAACATGCAGTCAATGGATACGTCAAGTTTAAATACACAATTACGTTAGGATAATAGAGACTACACCATCACAATTGGATATCCAGATTACCAGAAATCAGAAGAGTCGTATTCAATGAGATGTTATGTCATTCCTACATTCGCAAATACCAGATACGCTTTGTACAAAGACGTGGAATTCAATAAATATATATTACCAATTAGTCTTATGTTCCTACAAGGATATTTGCTATATGTCCAATTGTTACTATCAACAATATTTTTACCGTCATTGACAAAATACATTTAATAAATCATCACGAGTAATGGCTACTGATATGCCAAGTTTTATTCGTATTAGAAAATGTTACCATAATTAGCTAATGAATGAAGTTTATAAAATTTTGTGAAAATAGCTTTAACATTTACTATAAAATAATTAATAACAGTCAATAAAAGTTCAAACTACAGAAAACATTTTAAAAGGTTATTTACACTATACTAGTATTAAATTTTATCTGTATATTACTCCATAACCATTTATTTAAATAAAAAGAAATACAAGACTCCCTATTTCATAGATCACTTGTATTGTGATAATTCAATTCCGCAGGATAATTCAATAAATTTATTTGCAGTTAAAATTTCAATTATGCTACATGAAACTAAATTCAAAAAAGAACAAAATCGAATTTTATTGTAAAAAATCAATAATTCTTTCCAATTTTATTTCAACTAGGAAATAATAATTATTGTTCCTACAATGTCAACAATAGATGTCGATAATAAGTTAGTTATAATCTAATATTCGCCATTCATTATTTATTAATTTCCGTTTGAAGATTTCCAATTTCTTTCAATGAGTCCATTCACAGATAAATAAATTATTATTAATATTATGCTGTTTCGTGTAAATGTTGGAAATTTTATTTAACACTACCTTGATTTATATTTTACTAATATTTCGAACGGATCAATTACGTTTGAAATTTGATACTGATCTCGTGCAAATGTACTTTTCATGAAATAATGTTTATATATAGAATTCTTTTTCTAACAAATTTCTTCTCATTATGACGTTGTATAAAATATAATGCAAACCATTTGTTTTTCATACGCTTATGATTTTTGTTGATATTGTTGATATTTATTATTTACCATTTAATTTGAAGATCCATGAAGCAATCACAATGACAATTATTACTCGAACGATCAGGTGTTTATATATGCATTTATATATATTTGAATGCTTCATTTCGATCCCAAATATTTAAATATTAGCTTTATCTTTATATAGCAAACTGCGACTCTAACCAATATCGAAAAAATATCGTTAAAATTTAGTTTAAAAAAACACTAATAAAAAATAAACCTCTACAATAAATTAATATTATTTGTTTTTATATAATTTCGTTTATAAATAAAAACTACTTCTATTAAAAAGTGATCCCAAATTTCCAAATTTTCTACCATTTCATAGCATTATCCATCGTTAAAATCTTTAATTATGAATATGTGATGAAAATTGTCTTTCAAATATTCAATTATATTCGGACAACTTCAAAAATCCATCGCTAATTTAGATATTTTCTTGAAGAGCTGAATTTTGAAGATCATTCTTATGACCTTTATATTCCTTCGTGAGATGGTTATCCACTTAAAATGTCTTAAGCCGATTCGTTAACTTAATCGACTCTATCACCAATTTTCTTAAAGAGAAGGAAAGGCATTAGCCACAATTGGAAGATGACTATTGGATACAATATTTAATATTTTTGACTGACATAATGGAACATCATCAGTTACTAAACTTAGAATTACAGGGTAAGGAGAAAACTATTGCTGAAAAAAATAAACAAAAAATAAACATGATTTGCTGTCAAAAAACTTTTACGGCTGAAAAGTAAAAAAATCTAAGATACAAAAGTTTAGGAATATTGGGACAAGCTACAGAGATTGATGGATGACTTAAATAAAGGTTTCAAGATTTAAAAAAAATTAAATCTTGTATCAATTTTCTTATGAATCCATTTGAAAATGAACTAATTAAGAACAACTTCACATTTCCAAAGTATTTGTTATTTTATAAAGCGGCTGGAGAGATTGAATTGATAGAAATTCAGCAGGACTTAGGATTAAAGTTGAACCATAAATCATCACAATATCCAATAGAAATTTTGGAAATTTGTCGCTGAATTCAAATATTTTTTAAAGAATGCAACATGTAAATTAATTTCGATATTTGGTGCAACATACTGCTGAGAATCTTTGTATTCAACAATGAAATTTATTAAATTGAAGTACCGTTCCCAGTTATTATTATTATAGATTTAATATAATTTAACTGAACTTATTCATAAAGCACTAACAACTAATGAGCAAGATTTTTAACGATATAAGGAAAATATACAAACACAAACAACAACCGCATATACCAATAAAGAATAAAAAAAATTGATAAGTATTTTTAATGTATTAAAAATTTAAATTATTAAAATAAATTATAGGTGAAAATAAAGATTTGTAGATATCACATAATTAAAATATTAAAATATAATTAAAATTGCGGCTCTGAAAATTCTGACTATGATTTTCGGCTCTCGTTCGGATAAAGTCTGGCCATCCCGGTTATACAATATTGAATTATATGAATATTATATGAATTTAATATAACATGCGTAATTTCGATGCTTTATTACTTATATATTTCTTTCAGTCAAATCAGGGATATAGGACATCTTAACGCATAATCAAATATGTTTACCAGGGTAGTTAAATATGGTTTAATTTAAAAACGGTTTTAAAACGAATTAGTTTTCTAAGTTCATCGGATTTATAAAAAATGATAAACTTTAAGAAATAAATATACGTTAATCCCTCCATTTATGAGATTCATTTGTTTAACAAAAAAGCTCGGAAATAGAGCTATAGAAAGCTATTTGAAAAGGCGATTTACAACAGTAAAAACTATTTTACTTTTATTGAATTAAAAATAGGTTTTATTTTAACAATTATTTTATTTTCATTACGACTATAGATCAAATTTAATTCTTTCTATGTAACACAAATGTTAAACACTACAATTGCCAGTAACACCTGAAAAAGGCATTGTGAAAAATTTGTGTTTCATGAAGAAAAACATGATCTAGTCGTAATGAAAATAAATTAAATGTTAAAAGAAAACAAGAGCAGATGGAAGGTGAACGAAAAAATATAGCATTAAAAAACGATTTTTATATATATATTATTTGTTAATATAAAGTTACTGATGGCACTTTAATGCAATTATAATTTATTTCTATAAAGATGAAGTGTTAAAAGCTTATAACTTTACTTCAATATAAATTTTTTTACAAAAACCTTTATTGATTTTGATTAGTACTAGCCGGATGGATAAATTGTCCGACCGAAAGGTCCTCATTGGACAGGATAGGAAAGTTCGTCTATCCGAGTTTCAATTAAATAATTCATTACCTAATATTAATCTTTAATTTCATGCCCTCGTATTATATGCAATTATTACATCATAATGGCCATTTCAATGATTGTAGACTTAATATATAAGCATCGATTAAGTAAATGAATCCGGGAAAATCCACGTTAGTAGTCGTTGAAATTTTGTTTTATTAAACATTATTTTTGTAATAATTGACGATTTTATTTAAAGAATAAAGATTATTTATAAGCTTGCTTTACGTCTTATTTGTGAATCACTACCAAGGATTATTTAAAGGCAAATCGCTATTTAGGTGTCGCACAAGTTAAAGTAATGACAGAACCCAGTTTATTGGCCACAGCCTGTGAACAATTTCTCGGTAGAAGGACGAGCGGAAATTGAAGAGACCATTTTACAAACACTTGACGGTCATTTGCGAGCAATTCTCGGAACTCTAACTGTTGAAGCTATTTATCAAGTAAAATGACATCTTATTCCCTTTAATTTTTTATATAAAGTTCAAAAATGATAATTAAGCTTAATTTTTTAATTCATTCCTCAAACGACCGATATGTGTCCCATTGACACATTTAAGATTAAATATTATTCCATTTTAACAGTTTTATTGTTAACATATTTTATCGCAAAATGGCTAGAAAAAGGCATTGTTGTATATAAAATAATAAAAATTTAATAAAATATTCAAGGATAAGAAAGTGATAATTCAAGCGATCATTTCGATTATTTGTGAAAATGTTGTTTCTGTATCAGTTATCGGGACTGATGAAGCTAAAAGCTATAACAAATTATTTAGTTTAGAGTTTATATATGACTCTGTCTGTCATAAATATTGTTTTGTGAGTAAGATAGCTGGTGTAAATACCCAAATTACACAATTTTTATTTAATTTAAATAGTAAATAAAAATTGTGTAATTTGTATATTAAATCTATAATATCTATCCTACCTGACGAAAGACAAGGAAGTTGTCGAAATATATGATGAAACGCATGTTTGAGTGGTGCTTTCTAATAATATTTATTATTTATTTTATTTGTATTTTAGAATCCACAAAATATTTCGATCAATACCCTTTTCTTGCCAAATAAAATATAAAAATAATTTGAACAAAATTGAGAAATATAACAAAAATAGTAAATTTATATGTTTAATTGGGACAACATTCCGCTTAATTGGGACAGTAAATTTAAGATAACAGCACATATTATGTTACACATATTCTCAAGAAAAAATATGTATAAAGAATTTGATATGATGCGTTGTCTCACAGTTGATTGGCTGACAACTGTGAGGATTCAATTGTAGAAGGTATTAAATCAAAACATGAAAAATTAGACGAAGATGATGATGATGATGAGTCATCTGTGCCTGTGACTAATCAGGAAGCAAAAAAATGTATGGCCGTGTTACAGTGTTATTTTATGCAGGAAGGAAATGAAGGGAGCCCTACATCCGCACTGAATATCTATGCTGATTTTGTAGAAGTGAAATGTTATAAAAACAAAAGACAGGCTACACTTGACTCATTTTTGCATTGAATTAAATTGTATGTTATTATTTTAATTAGGAAATTTTTTTTTCTTAAAAGTTTATTTGTAATTTAATTGATAATTTATATTACCTATATGTAATTTACAGTTTCCAAGAGTTTCTAAAATAAAATTATTGAAAAAATATGCATTGTTTAATTTTATGTGTTTATTACTAGTTAATGGCCTTAGTTGCCAAAACCAAAAAAATGTGAAATTTGCTTAATTGGGACAAAATGCCCAAGTCCCGATCTGTCCATATATCAAATCGTTTAACGCTAAACTTAGGTAGGAATTTTATCCTGATTGTTCATGAAACTGTATTTGCCTATCATTTTAGGAATTGATGGAATTCAGGTTAAATACAAAGATTTATCAAATATATTGAGTAATACATTTGTTGATTGAGATGTAGTCAACAAAACTTAATCTGGGAAATTTTTTGGCTTGTTTTGAAGTATTTGTAATTTCTGGTTGTTTTGTTATACACTTCGGTTTTAGGACACAATTTTAATGTAATATGGGTTTTAGGAATATTTACAAAAATACTTCATCAAAATGAATTTATTTAACATATTAATTTATCAACATATATCATTATATAATAATTCATCAATATATTAATATATTATATTAATCACTCAATATATTAATATATTATATTAATCACTCAATATATTAATATATCATTATATTAATTCATCAATATATTAGTTTATCAATTTACATCCATACTACGGTAGAGTATTAAACTGAAAAACTTAAAAGTTTTTGTGGACATTGCTAATAAGTAACATTAATTAATTTTTTTCATCGAAAATTAAATGATCTTATATTTGTTTTACAAGTAACGTTTCTTTTCTATATAGTTCAATAATGCACCGATTAACGTCTTTGTATTTTAATTTAATTATATAACGCAAACAATATTTCACAAATTATTTGTTTCAAGATTTTGTGTCGGCTTATTAGATATCATTTCGATTTAATAGATTGAAGCTCGTGCTACTTCATAAAGTACTTCAAGTTATCTCAATTGAAATTCAATAATATTATGCCATCATCGGCTATGACGAAAATATCAAAGTTTTATCACATTTTAATTACAGTTTACTAATTGATCTTGGTAGTATTTCGATGATTACACATATACATGAGTATATCCAATTTAAGAAGCATCATTTTTATTAATTACCAATCAAGTTGCATTGTCTAACAATTCCAAAACGAAAGTGATTACGAAATACCATCTCGTGATTTAAAATATAGTTCTGCCAATTTTCTAAGAAGTGCATTGAACTTGTGGAATATCTGAGTTGCGATTCTCAAGGCTCTTGGTTATTACAACTATAGATTCAAAATCTCCAAAAGAAATACATTTTGATTAAGTGTCAGGAACATAGAATTTTACACATGTTATATTATATGCCATAAATTATTTTTCATTTCATTTCACTTTAAAATTATTTAAAATACATTTATCTCTAAATATGCGCTTTTATATAACAAACTTGGATAATTCATCAAAATTTTCTAAATAGAGACGCTTACAACATATTCATTAAAGTCAAAGTTTAACAGTTATGTTTTCATGGGGTTCTGGATAAATAAATACAAATTATATTGAATTTAGATTATGATAGTTATTTAAAAAGTTAATCGGCTTGTCAGTTGTATATATATTTGACACCACCAAGTTCTGCAGGCACTATATCAATCATAAACGTTTGACACTTTCAGACATACCTAGTTGATCAAATGCATAAATTTGTATTATATTTTGAAAGTATTGCGCTGAAAATATTCTGAAAATGCCTTTCCATTAATATTAATGGATAATTTTCACTGTATCCTCACTGGTATCCCTTTTTGTTTTATTTGGGGCATGTATATAAACGGTGCACAAATTATTAGACCGTCTAATTTAGACTTATGCTAAAATAGTTCATTACAAAACTAAATCTGATATCATAAATAATAATCACAATCAAAAGGAACATAATAATAATAATTCTAACACTATTTTCTTTCCTACCTGAGGTTTACATAAATGCCTTAATAAAAATATAAGTTGGAATAGGGCTCCATATGTGTTTACTTAGACACTGGATAATAAAAAACAGTAGTACTTGATCACCGTTCAACATCTGTATAATTTTTCTTTTTCAGAGTTATAAATTATTGCATGTTATTTTTTGGATGTTCATTTGTTGAGTTTAATCTCTAATATTATTAACCATTAAGAAGCTCTAAAATTTAGAGTCTAAATTGTGTTTGCGAATTGTATAAGTTAGTGTAAATTTTAATAAAATTATGACGTAATATAAGTAATACCGTTTTTTAAAATTTTCTTAATTGCATAGCCGTCGCGTGACATTTGGAGGGCCCCTGCCACTTGTCGATATTGTGGCCCCTAAATTCAAAGTTGATATTGGTTTATAGTCAATCCCCGGGTCCACTTGTGTCAGCTACTTTCAGAAACCCCACCAAGTACGCTTTAATTGCGGCATTGTCCGTTTGAAGTTCCATGAAACGAATGATCATGGTCATTTGCTCCTGATGTCTTATATCTAGCGTACAATCAAATATAATACTGTAGTGTTTTACATCTTTCGCTCGATTTGTAATCTCTTCTAACATGCGGTCAGAAATGAGATTGGTCAAGTTATCTTGACTTCCAGGTCCCAGATAATGGGCCATAGTATCAGCATTCTGAAAACATTAAAATCTGTTTTTTTCATACAAAAAACGACCAATTAAAAAATCATTTATGAAAGAACAAATACAAAAACCCAAATTATAAATTTACACAACATCTCTTAATCTATAGTACCATTTTGTTTCAAAAAGAAATATTTAAGGAAAACGATAATATTCAAATTTCATCCGATAACCTAGTTCTTATTTTAGTGCAAACTCGGCTCGCTATGGACAATGTTCTTTTGTTGGCTGTAGATGTTGGTTTTGCGGTTTGCAGAGCTTCGAACAATAGTGTGAAATTATGACTTTTTTCCCAGGATACTTAAAAAAATAAACTCTTTGTGGACTAATGATAATAATCCTTCTGGTTTACTGGAAATGGAAACCAAAGCTGTAGAAATAGCTTTTTGAAATTGAGATTTAAACAAACAAATTTTTCTGTCATAAAAAAACAAAATTGAGACTAACGGTAGTTTTTTATTTTAAATAAATAAGAGTAGGCTAGTAGCACACACTTGTCATCGTCGCCGTGTTTTGGTTTACACATTTTGTTTCTTTCTTCGCTCTTTTTTATTTTGCACAATAACCGCATTACCGGTAAAGTGGTAAATATTTTTACCGGTAAACAGTAAAGGTAGAGGAACTATACTTAGAATAGAAGTCTAGATTGAATCTGCGGTTTTCTTTTTCTGTGGGTCGTGTAGGAAATTTGTTATGTTTCACAATGTCAATACTCAAAGCATCTGATATATTTTCTGGCCACGATGTATGGTCAGTACCGGTAGTAGTAACTTCTAGTGGCACGGCATGGGCTCCTTGGGGTATATTTTCAGCCATATGTATAGTTGTTGACAACAATCAACGACACCATCTGAATCATGCATATTTCTTTTTGTTTTGGAAAACGTAGTGACTTCAATTACCTGTTGTGGGTTTTCCTTGCATCCGCTCACTTCTTGTTGTGTGTTGCTTCCATCGGCATCATAGCCTCTTTGAGTGTTATCTGTGGATGGTGGCGCAATGGAATCCGACTCCGATGGAAGTGATGTGGATGGTAGTATAAATCGATCCATTGCTCCTGCCATGTGCTTGCTCTCGTACACTAGTTTGTTTCGTTCTTTCTGTTATAATCTTGTAACAAATATTTAGCTCACCAACAAATCTGAATTCAACTTGCAATTAACACAATTTTTACAAATAGCAAATACTTGTGTGACGTTAATCTTTATCAATGAGTCATATTCACGCACTTGAGTTCGTCATATTTATAGTAATTAAGAAATCCGGTGCATCGCCAAGAGAGTGATTAAAAAATATGAGCCTAAAAACTATTTTATACGGTAAATACACGGGATAGACGGAGTTACACAATATTTTAATTGTTTTTTCACACATTTAACTTTTTACATTAAAATACTTTCTATCGAAACGGGATTCCTTAAATGTCAGAGATCTACTGCAGCCGCAGGATCCTCGCGACGGCCCTGTTCTATTGTAAGATACAATAATACAAGTTTTCTATTTTTCTAATGATATTCTGTTTGTAGTAGTGCTTGTTCTGTTTCAGTTGAATAATGGAAAGTCCAACATAACACCAGACGAGTATTCTAATAAATCATTGTATTAATCTTTATTAATGTGGTGTACCTCACCAGTAAGTTCCTGATATTAAATAATGCTTGGTTAAAAATGCCGTTTCCATTCTTACACATAACACGCCTGATTTGATATTGTGAAATGTATGAATTTAATTTGAATTTAATATTTTATATTTCATTTATTGCTGACAAAATCTATTGCATATTCCATGCAAATCATTTAGTATGATTTATATGTATTCTTAAAGAAATTAAGGTTAGAAATATAAAATGTAAAGAGAATTTAATTATTGATTTTCACAAAGTAAGATTTCTAAAAAATAGGACAGAGATCAATTTGCCCACCAAGTTCGAGAAGTAGCAGCACCAGATGTCGCTAAGATGGGAATCGAAATTTTGAGCTTTACCATAAAAGATGTCTATGACAAAGTGGAATATTTGAACTCTTTGGGCAGAGCTCAGACAGCTATTGTAAAACGCGACGCTGATATAGGTGTGGCTGAAGCTGAAAGAGATGCTGGAATACGAGTTATATAAATATATAACACATATTTTGTTACGATTGGGAATTTTTAGGAAGCTGAGTGTGAAAAGGCTCGAATGGATGTGCGTTATGAAGCTGATACTGAAATCGCTAATGCTACAAGAGGCTACCAATTGCAAAAAGCGTCTTTTGACGCAGAAGTCTTTAAAGTTAGAGCAGAAGCTGAATTAGCCTTTGAATTACAAGTTAGATTTTCATAATTTTTATTATTATTATTATTATTATTATTATTATTATTATTATTTTTTTATTATTATTATTATTATTATTATTATTATTATTATCATTATTATTATTATCGTCACCTAGGCAGCTAAAGAAAAGCAAAAGATTCGTTCAGAAGAAATCCAAATTGAAGTTGTTGAACGCAAAAAATTAATTGAAATAGAAGAAAAAGAGATTTTGAGGAATGAAAAAGAATTGGAAGGCACAGTTAAGAAACCAGCGGAAGCTGAAGCCTTTAAGACTGAAGTTTTAGCTGATGCTAGAAGGTGAAATTTTCCTTCAAAATAATATTCAATATTCGTACTTTGATTAGAACAAAACAAGTTTTGTTAGCTCAGGGAGAAGCAGAGTCGATTCGATTGAAAGGTCATGCAGAGGCCTCATCATTGAGTGCAGTTGGTAAAGCAGAGGCCGAACGAATGAGATTAAAGGCTGCAGCGTACAATAAATATGGCGACGCGGCTATCCTCAATTTAGTATTAGATGCTCTTCCGAAAATTGCAGCTGAGATTACGGCTCCATTGGCCAAAACTAACGAAATCGTTATACTTGGTAGTGGTGGTGATTCCCGGGGTGATCTGACAGGAGAAATTACAAGGTTATTGGGTAACCTTCCACCTGCTGTACAGGCGATGACAGGAGTTGACATTTCTCAGGTTTTAAATTTGTTATTGACTCATTTTGATCTGTATGAATTAAAAATTGACCACAACATTTAATTTTAATCGACAACATACCGTTTTTATTCCTAAATTATCTGAAAATCGACATTTCTCTGTCGAATGATGCATATTTTATTATGTTTGGCCAAATTGATCTCTTAGAACTGTTATTTATATTTGTAAATGTAATATTTCAAAAATCCATTTATTTAAATAATTATTTATTGCATAAATTATATTAATCAATATCTAATATTAGAAATTAATTTGAATTTCAAAAAATGTTAATATTGTTATTTAAAAATGATTTTTGCAATTTAAATCTTTATATTAAATATTTCCTTACACTTTTAAGATTGGTTATATCTAGGGCAAGGAATAATTTGCATTTAAAATTGAAAATTTTGCATTTTTGCCGAAAAGTTTTACATTTATGAATGATTGATATTAATGTTAATTTTTAAAATAAAAAACAAATAAGTGTTAAAAAATTCCAAGTTATGATAGTTTATTTAATCGCTTATAATATTGTGAAAAATATGAAAAAATATTCTCACAATCAAAGTTTCGATCCCAATTCAGTATTTTTTTGAGCAATGAAAAGCTTTTCACAGAGCAATTTAGGAGATTCATGCGCAATTGCGTATAACTCAGATAAGGTAATGTTTGTTATTAACGCTGTACAAGTGCACTTACAGGCCGTTTCATGTTTGCCAAAACATGCGTCCGAAATAAATTTCTGTCCATTGTACGCAAAACATTTTTTCAATTCTGGATTGTTAATTTCGAACAGCAGATCAGCAGACAAAAATGCTTTCACGACCAAATTTGCAAATTGTTTATTCTCATGCTGTAAAAATGTCTTAATTCGCGCACAAATTGTTTAATATTGTCGAGGACCGTTTTTTGTTTTTGACCATGGGCGAAAAATTTAAAAAGAATTGAATATCGTTAAAATTCAAACAGATAACTTTTTACTGAAATTTTATAAATGCAAATATTTTTTGCATTTATAAAATGAATTTTGCATATTTTTGCAATAGATAAATATTTTTGATATTGAATTAACGAAATGATTTATTGTTTGACATGTAATAAACATTTACAGTCTAAATGTTTAAAAAAATATTCTTTTTCTAAGTCTATATCATTTGTATGTTCATGTATTTAGCGCTGTACAATCGCAAATGCAATCACACTGGCCCCAAAATATTAAATACAATAGAAAAAAATATCACGAATTGATAAAAAAAAACAAAGATGAAAATTCAAAAACGATCGTTTTCAAAAGTAAAGTTAATTGAAAATTATCTACGGTATACAACAGTGCTTCTCATCATGTTATGCTCTATGTCCCCAACAATAGAGTTTAAAAGTCAAATTGCCCCAGTTTTTGAATTAATTAACAAATTATTTTACAAGCCCTTATTTAAAAATATCAATTTTGCTTATAGATATTGGTTAGAACTATATCTGCAGCGTTAAGAAATTTTTTCTATCATCATATAACTAAAATACGACGTATATACTAGAAAAAAATTATGATTTATCAAATTTTAAAAATCCATTAATTTCGAAATTATCCCAAATGGGGCCAAGGACCTCAGATGAGAAGCACTGGTCTAGAATGCCACAGGAAATACTTTCTGGATTAGCAATACTGTCGATTGAAAATGTAACAGCCAGAACAATTGGTTACAATGATAATTTTTATATAAATCAATAAAATTGAAAAAAAAATTTTAGTGTCAGCACAGGGCCCCTAAAAGATTATTTGCATGTATTTTGAAAATGTCACTATAGATCAAATAAATGAACTATTTATTTAATAATTTACGAGTTCTGTGCGCCAGCCATAATTGGTTATGTTTTACCGTGACTTATTTTTAATCAACAACATGTCATTGTTATTTCGAAGTTATCTGAAAATCTCTATCAAATGATGTATAATGATTATGTTTGGCCAAGTATTTCTCTTAGAACTGTTATTTATATTTGTAAATGTAACATTTCAAAAATCCATTTATTTGAATAATTATTTATTGAATAAATTATATTAATCAATATTTAATATTAGAAATTAATTTGATTTTCAATAAATGTTATTAATGCTATTTAATTTGATTTTGTGTATTTAAATTTTTATATTCACATTTTATTTATCATTTTAAAGATTATTTAACATTTATTATGTGAATAAAGAAATAAGTTAACTATTACATTTCACAAATACTATAGAATGCACAAACCATTTATCAATAAATAAAATTTAATTTCCTCCTTCACTGTTGAATTGAACCTATCCATTTTCTACCCAATAACATCTCGCACTGACAACACTGGGGAGAAATTGAAAATTCAGTTTCTTATGTTGTTATTTTAGTTGGCTAAATGGAGTTTTAAAATTTATTTGCACTTTACCATGTGTGGACTTTATGAAAAATTCTCTTACTTCTGAAATATGTATGTTTCTGTTTCTAATTTTAGTAACATTTCCTTTCGTGCCATCAAATATTTTTTACTTTGCTTTTATAATGAATTTGTTTATATATTTGATTTACTTTAAAATTCGCTACTCTATAACTGATAATGAGTTTAAGTGGTTTGAGTATTCTATGAAAAAAATTTTTTTTTACAAAAATGTTATCAATTTTCAAAATATCCCTGAGCAGAGAAATCGATTAAGTATTAGTTTAAAATTATTAATACTTAAGTGGGCACTTCTTTAAGATTCAAAACGTGCGATGACGGCCTGTAGTTTATGAGATGCGTACTTGAGCTACATTTATGGTTAAGGGAGCAACACTTTGAAATATTTTTGTACTTGAAATTTGCGAAACAATAACTGCATTTTAAATCAATGAAAAAATGTAATTCTTTGATCAAAATTAAAAAGGTTAAATCACACGACGAGAAATTTCACGATCTGACAACCTTTATTTCATCAACAATATGACAAGACGTCCAATTATTCTGAAACAACATGTTTTCCACGTCCAAATCGCTTAAATGATGCCAAAAGAAGTTTGAATAATCTCGCGATATCGATTTATATTGACTTATTGACCATGTTAATCCTTGAAGGACAGTGATACGGTTTTCGGTTGAATTGCTTCATTGTTTTCTATTACCAATATTCGTCAAATTTGGATGTTTACATAGTTATTCAAGTCCCTGAAAATGACATTATTGAAAAATCATTATATTTCACGAACGTACGATGCTGTCGATGGTCAACAGGCTTTATTTCTTGAACCAATCGAATTTTTTATGGTCGTAAATCTAAATATCTTTTCAAAATTCGCTGTAAGTCTAATTGCGAATTATGACGAATTGAAGTGCTTGGTTCATTTACAACACTATCTCTTACAGTATCAATATTTCTCAATATTTCTCTGTTTCCTTGTTCTCAACAGAACCACATTCTTCGAATTTCTTGATTAAATTCTTCACTGTGTTAAATGTAGGCACATAATTTCGTGGAAAACAGCACATATTATTCGAAGTGCCTTGTTTATGTTTTCACAATTTTTATAGAAAATTTTAATAATTTCTAAGCGTTATGCACGATTAATTTATAAGTTATATAGATGGTGTATGTCCATTATACATATACGTTTGGCAGCTAAATGATGGCGGCAAATTTAAAATTTGAAGTTCTTGTTATGCGACCCTTTACAAGATGCACAGTTAAAAATTACAAATTTATCAAAAATTTGGTATTTGGTCCTGCGTGTGATTATTATTGAATTGATCAGAGAAAAAATGATTTTTCGAAATTTATCAATTTCCAATAAAAATTAATCGATTATATAATCTTATTGTATCAATACAACATTTAATTTATCCTCTGCCAAGTTCGCACCCAAATATGTTTTTTTTATCGAAGTTGCGAAAGTCATCTTTTGGTTAAACAATTAATTTCAGAAACGCTAACAAAAAGTTAAAAAATGTACAAAATCAATTGTATCACGCAGAAACGTAAAAATGATATTGTTATTTTCGTTCCTCTATTTACTAATGAGATTTTAAGTTGGATTAATTGTTTAACTGAATAAAAATCAGAATAGAAGAAAATCGATTTATTTGCAAATTGCTGGTTTACGGAGTTAGAAAATTGACGAGAGTCGTTTAATTCTGAGTCATTAAGTTTTCAGTGGCTCTTACCCATATACTAATTCGTTTTCCTAGTTGTTTTTCCCAATTATATCTCTGCTATTCTAGTTCCTATCATCAATCAAAAATTCAGGCTTGGAAACAGTAGCCTAGCTTAGGGAAAGCAGAACTTTTGTGATGAAGGAAAATGTATGAAAACAATGAGCAATAGTTTAACAAATACTGAATTTATGACCCAACCGGTCATAAAATGTCTACTATAGATAAAAATATATTTAACCAACCCAAAAATTGATAATAAAGAGTTTCATGTTAAAAGTAGAAGACTAATAATTTTCGCTGTTGCTACTAATTGTAATACAACCTTGTAATTTCCCTTCAGAATATTGTCATTTTATTACGGATTTTCCTCGCGATTTCTGTAAGTTTGACTAGTTGTGAGAGAGGTTTCTCAAAATTAGAATTACATGTGTGCAATTTTATATTAACATGTATGCTATCTTATATTAACATGTATGCAATTTTAAAGAGTTAATGAATAAAAATAATTACCAAACCCTTAACATTATGCCCTGAAAAGAAAAAAGTCACAAAAAAGATCAACAACCTTATCTTGTCGTTGTTTCAATCCGAAAAATATAACATTTCAGAGATTGCCGCCTCCCTCCAGCTCTGCCGCCAAACTGTAGCCAAATGTATAGTGGCGGCAGAAAAAAGAAACTTTTCTATCAGCTACTCGAAGTTTCTACTCTGAATCCTTTGTGGAATTTATGTAACAATCTGGTGCCTCATTTTAGAGTACACCCGAATAAACTATTGATTATGGAAAAGGCAAAGTTCCATAAGTTGGTTAAAGTTCAGGATGTGTTTAGAAGAATTGGAATCGTATGCAAGTTTCTGGTACGGTACTCACCAGAGCTCAATCCGACTGAAGAATTCTTCTCAATGATAAAAAATAAATATCACGCAGAGAAAAATCTAAATCCCAATTTATCAATCGCACAATGTTTGAGAAGTATTCTGGCGTCAAAAAATGAATATACCTCGCAATGTTAAGGTTTCTATAAAAGCATGAGACGATGGCTTGAAAAGGCACATCAGAGAGTCGTTTATTTGATTAAAAATTTGTTGTAGTTTTAGTTTTTCGACTTTTTATTTTTTTATGAAATCTATAAAATTGCATACATGTTAATATAAAATCGCATAACCCTGTAATTAAGAGTACCTAATACCTACCATACATAGTTTATGGTTGAGAAATCTCGCTATACTATCAATAGAACATCAACTAACGGAGGAAGCAGACTTTTATGGTGTCATTGATGACTTTAGTTATTTATGAGAGGACAGTAAATTTTAGGATCACCATGTGCGCCACAAGCCCTAGTTAAGGGCTTGCTTGGAAGTATCATCATTTCGTCTAAAGTAAATATGTCCATCAAACTGTAAATCATTCTGGAAATCTTGGTACATTTCTAACTATGTTAGATTGATTTTGTGTAGCTATTTTTTTCATTAAAAAAATTTAAAAACTCCAATGACATTTTCCCTAACATATTTCCAAACCCTTTCAATATTATCCGTGTAATTCCATCTATCACTTGGATCTATAATTTTCATGAAAAAATTTGAACATTTTGATTAATTCTGAAATAACCTTCAAAAATCTACATTAATTAGTTTCTGAACACAGAACACATAAAATAACTTAATCCATTTTTTTTACTTTCACGTTCTATTGTTCTCAAAACCAAAATCGGCTCTCCAAGATATCTTTACTATGCTATTTTCTGGCAAACAGGCAATCTATTATGAATGAAATGTAAACGTGATTTATATCAAATATTATCATGTAAAGAGCCTAAAAAATAAACCATGGCATCTAGACAACAAATGTATTTTCAAATCCCTTGACACGAATTTGTGCTTAATAATATGAAAACAATACATACAGTTTTTCAAGTGTAAAATACTGTTTTTGAATAAAATTATTTTTTTAAACGACTGAACATAGATTTTGTTAACCAATTCAAAATTATTGACGAAACTGAATTATTTGATCAATAAAGCGCGCATTGAGCACTTTACTTTTGTACTTAGTTAATTACAAATTTTTGTCGAAATTGTGTGTATGTATGTATCTGCCTGTGTGTGAGTGTGTGTGCGCGTGTGTGTGTGTGTGTGTGAGTGATGTAACATAATATTTATTTGCTGATTTACAATAGGCCTGTAACAATGCACGTTTTGGCAGTGATGATATTTCATATCATATTTTTATTGTTTTAAATTGGGGATTTGTTAAATATAATTGTTTTGTTAATGGATTTTTGCAATAGTTATGAAACCAAGCTGAAATGATAAATTATGTAAAAATTGTCTGCCGTTATTATAAGTATCGAATTTAAAATACATTTTTTATTTGATTTCACTGAGATTAGTTTTATTTCTATCACAGAATCAATTGATTTTTGACAGGGAAACCGAAAAAAATAGAAAAAGCAAAAGAATATATTTTTTCTTTTGAAATTTCTATTTGGTGTTAGCACTTTTTTAACATAGAAAAACTATTTTCGGTACGATGGGATTCAGCATTTAATTTTTTTGTTACCGGATCCACTATAAACCCACTTGGATATTTACGAACATGATTTCGATTCTTTAATTTTATAACATTAGAATTTAAAAAATTAATTTTATTAAATATCTATTAAAAAAACATGAAATAAAAATACCCAACTTAAATTTAACTAAATATTTTTACAATTCGAAGTTATATTAGAAAATTTGCATTTTGGTTGCCCCTAGTTATTTATTATAATTTTCATATTTGTGACTCTAATTTCATAAAATAATAATAGATGCATTTTTAAAATGAAAAATATGTAACTGACACAATAAGTAATAAGGTTCACTGGGGAGAGAGCTACAAGCAACTCTTTTCCTGATGCTAAGGTGGCTTGATATTTAGACTTCATTGTAGTTAAGGTAGAAAATCCTGTTTCGCATAAATATGATGCAAAAAGAATATTCGAGGAAAACACTTAGCGCCTCCCAGTTTGAAACTCGGCGTTGTATTTTTAAAACAACCTTTATTTTCACTGCGTATAATAATCTGTTTTCTTTTAAATCTTAGTCAAAATTAAAAATTCTATTGATAAAAATAATATTTTAATTAATTCGATTTTTTTCAATGTGACCAAATGGTAACATCATCTATAGGTCAACCTTTTAAACTTACCTTTTAAATAATTAGCAACTATTACTTGTAATTCCTTAAGTAAAATATTATAAGAACTTTTTGTTCAAATTTCTCCACTGATTTCTTTTCCATTGACATTGTATTAATTAAAAAGCTTGACTTTGAATCAGTAAATATATCAAAAACATTGATATATTTACTGATTCATAATCAAGCTTTTTAATAAATACAATGTTAGATTATAAAAATCGATGCATTTTAACAAAAATATAAATCTGATACAAAACGGGTTCATAGTTAAAACAGTTCAGGCAGAGACCTGGACGAGCTCTGGCCGATATTTTGTTATTTCATTCGGCTGGGGCTCGAACTTAATTTTAAAAATTAATCAAAAATTTTTTTATGAATTTTTAATATAATTTTATTTGCTCCAATGATGAATGAATTAAAATAAAATTTGCGTAACAAATTTTCCTTGCTTACATAAATTTAATTTTAATTAGCCAAAATGACAGAATTTTGATACCATTGACTTGAAAATCTGGTGCAAAATTCTTGATAAATATGATTTCGTCTAATACGGTCTATATTATTTGACTAAACGCCATTTCTCTCAGTTTTTGACAGAAAGAATTGTTGTTGTAACCGATTTAAACGATATGTTAACGTTGACACATGTCTGCGGTATTTAAATAATATAAGCAATACATATACGTACTTCTTGCGTTATATTGATATATAAATAATCTTCTGATATATAAAGATGAAAGTTTTTTGTTTGTTACCCATAGAACCGTTGGACCTAGGGTGCTGAAATTTTGCATGTGACCCTCATTTGACTCGGGACAGGTCATAGGCTATGTTTCAACCTTGGGTACCCTAATTCTACTCAGGGTCACCTTGATTTACTACAATAGATACCCCAAAGAAGTGAAATTGACAACAATGTTACAAATCAAAGTTGTAGATCATGTTAGGTTTATAAAATAGGATTATTTCAATTTTTCATTTGATCCATTTCTTACCGACTGGGTGCCGTTTTAAGTTTTACATTTAAATAGAAAAATTGTTTAACCAAATTTCGCCAAAAGTTAATTTTCTTCCTCAAAGCTTCAAATCTGTGAAAACGGGTCAAGAAAATGACTCTGACAACCAACATGAGAGTTCATTTATATGGAGATAATGCTGCAGGCTACTTCTCACATCAATTGCTTCAAATTGGTGATGGAAAGTGACAGCTAGACCTAGCATCAGGAACTGTTTCTTTCCCATCAAATTTTTGCACTGTATCAAAGTTACTTGAAGATTTGAAACTTGCAGTTTTGCCAAAGATCCAAGACCGAATTAAAAATCCTGAGTGGTTGTGCGAACGGGCCATTCTTGCTCCAATGAATCTAAGTGCCAACAGCATCAATTGATACGGTTACAGATTCGGCCCAAGCTGTTTACTATCCAACAGAGTTTTTGAATTCTTTGGAGCCTCCTGGCATGGCTTCACACAACTTGGAACTTAAAATTGGAACTTCTATCATACTTCTGAGAAATTTGGATCCACTAAACTATGCAATGGAACACGATTGAGCTTCAAGAATCTCTTACCTCATGTAATAGAATCCACAATTTTGACAGGCTGCGCCAAAGGAGAAGATGTCTTCATCCCAAGAATTCCACTCATACCAACGGATATGCCTTTTGATTTCAAGCGCCTCCCATTTCCAATCAGGCTTGCATTTCCCATGTCTATCAACAAGGCACAGGGACAGTATTTAAAAGTAGCAGCCCATGTACAGCTATATATGGCATGTTCTAGAGTTGGGTCACCAAGAAATCTTTTCATTTTTGCACCTGAAAGAAAAACCAAAAATATAGTCTATCGACAAGCTTTATCATAAATGATATATAAATTACATGTACTTTTTTTAATTAAATTTTTATGTATTTTTTCAATTATTTTTTTTTAAATGAATGAATTGAAATAAACTTGTTTATTTTGAATCTGTTTACTATTTTTTAAATCGTGCAATGCCGGGTACCCCAGCTAGTAATGTATAATATACAAATAATCTACGATAAATATTTAAATACAAAATACTGCAATTATTTTTTTAACTGGGTCGTGTCGGGTAAAAATTTTACTGTTCCGTGCATGTCTCTGGTACGAAGTAATGAATACAATTTAACAATTAATTAATAAAAATCGCCATTCGTACATCTTTTCACTATATATTTCGATAGCATCACTATCATCATCAGGTTACCTACATTCACTATGCAATATTGATAATTTATAAACAAATTATTAAATTTATATATTTTTAAATTATAAATAACAATTTTAAATATTGATTTTCAAAAATAATTTTTAACAAACAATTATTTTAAACTTTTAAAATTCTTTTAAAAAATGTTATTTTAATTATTTAACATAACTATTATTCAAGTATACATCAACATACAAAAACTTGATTAAAAACATTCAACACACACGTATTCACCGCATTCTGCACATTGATTTTAGGATTAAAAGTTTTTATCAATAATGTTCACATATCAAAAAATTCGACATTCCTAATTTTCTCATACAGGCTTTATTGTGATCCTTAATATTGGACACTTTCTTCGGTCGACAGTGTTCTTGAACACGAGTACAGAGATAACGGGAAGTCTCTCCAATGTATGTGACATTACACTCATTACATATTAATAAAGTCTTTACCGTGTTTATTTAAATATTTAATTAATGTTCTTCAACAAAATTTCTAACATTAATTATAACTTTACATATTGCTTGCAAATTACATAACGACATAGATCAGTTAATTCCTGTGCATATCTGGTAATGCTGATTCCATTTTTTGTTTATTGCGTGAAAATGTGCTAACTTTACAGGTTGGAATATTTCCAATACATAATATGAACTGTAAATATTTCATAAATATTTATATTTAGGTTATATTGAAGTAAAAATTATATGTATGTCAATATTAATAGTAATAAATTCTCATTTACACAAATCCGGTGATTTCTATTTTAATGACAATTAATCAATATTTTTACAAATACTACTGAATAGGATGACAATTAATCAATATTTTTACAAATAATACTGAATAGGAGTTATTTGATATACCATTCCAGTATATAAAGGCGTTTCTTACAGGGAGATTTGTTATAAGAAAAGAAAATTTTTATTGGTATGGAGATAATTAAGAAGTATTGATATAGGATATTTTAAAAGGATTCTTAAATTAAAAATTTTTGATCAATTTTAAATTGATTTTTTGAAATTTCTTATAAGAAAATTTTTCATTCAAATTACTTTTAGCCAATAATTATTTCTAGATAGGATTCATTATGAGAAAAAATATATACCTTAGCCAGTAGCAAAGAAGGAAAGAAATAGAATAATAGAATATAAAATTAAAACATATTGTATTGTTAATAATACTGGTGGGGTATCAAATTATAGAATCAAACACAAAAATGGGGATTTAGAACAAAACAACATTTTTTTGATGTAAAAATCAATCAATCATTGGTTTTTATTTGAGTGTAAAAATATAATTCATTATGACTTCTTATAAGTAATAATGCAATTTAGAAATACTAAATTATTCCTTGTAAATAATTCGATACTTGCTTGAATGTATCATTCGTGAAAACTTAGGAAATATCAATTGTATAAAAAGCTAATGTAATCCTGAAACATTTTAAAAAGATACATAAAAATGAACACGAATTATATATATAGTGCTTTTTTATGAAAATATAGGTGCCGCTACTAAGTTGAGGTGATTAATTTTTCGAAATCAAATTAATTATAAATTTTAATTTTTAAACTTGTTTTCAAATCTTCTATTCATAACGTTTAAAAGCAGCGTGGCCGGAAATGAGTTATCAATTAATGACGTCATATTAATAGTGTATTTATAAATTGTGACTGCCTGAACTCTTTCAGTTGGCAGGTGCTAGTTTTCTATGTGGAAATATGATTTTAATTGACGGCACAATAGCGAACGACCTGCAAGTGCACTTGTACAGCGTTAATAACAAACATGACCTTATCTGAGTTATACGCAATTGCGCACTAATCGGCACAATACGTATATAATTATTATATTACGTTAGAAAATTTTTGCTATTCGTATTTAACTTATAGATGAAAATTTAACCCTTTCAACACTGAATTTTATTTCTTCAGAAAATGATGTTTGCATAGTCACACCTCTATCACACTACAATTGACACTGAACAGGCATGAACCTATTGATATACTACAAGTACTGTACTACCAACTTTTCAACATTCGCATAATACCATAAACTACTGGAACACACATATTACATTGAATTTGGGATAAAGATGACATAGAAATAATTTTTCAAAAATTTTTGGAATATAGAATATCCCAGGAGTGTTGTAAGGGTTAAAACACTTAAAAGTTAAAAATAATAATTATATATATATATACCGTATATACTCGTGTATAAGCCGAGAAATTTTGGGCAATGTTTTAAGCTAATTAGGCTTATATACTTATTAGGCTATTATTATTACTAATTATATATTACTAATTATATTATTAATTAGGCCTATATATTTAGGCTTATATACGGGTACTTGATTTTGGACAAAAAATTGGCTATAAAAACTCACTTCGGCTCATATACGGATCGGCTTATACACGAGTATATACGGTATATATATATATATATATATATATATATATATATATATATATATATATATATATATATATATATATATATATATATATATATATATATATATATATATATATATATATATATATAAACTTGAAGACTATGAATCAGTAAATATATCGATGTTTTTGATATTCACCAATTTTCAGCCCTGCCTTTTTATAATTTTTTTTTAAAATTATTAATTTACAAAGTTTGGTTTTATTTTAAATGAAATTCAGAAAATTTAGTGAATAAGTTATTTTTTTGGTTTTTTGATGCCTGAACTGTATCTATATTGTTTGTGCATGTAATTTTTGATTGTTTGAGTAGTGTTTATATTTTTCGATTGTTTGTGTTTTCTGAATGTTTTAAATTTTTTTCTGATTTTTTTAATAAATTATTTTTATTTTGAAAATAAATTCAAGTGTCAAAGATTATGTTAAAATATCCAAAAATTAATTATTATGATAAATGTAGACTCGGCCGAAGCTGGGTACAACAACTAGTATATATATTTTTTTATTACAATACTCGTTTCGAGATTGTTTCCGTTTATTCACAGTCCAAAATCCAATTTTCTCAGATTACTTAGATAATATTTAAAATCTAATTCCATATATCGTCTATGACAACTTTATATTGAATAATATTTGAAAGTCGATTGAATATTCCCTGTGCCCTTGATTGTCAATATTTATTGTAGGCTGTCAGGCAGATACCCGGGGCTCGAGTTATCAGTTAATGGATATTTGTTGATTATTTAAACTTTTCGTGGGTTTAATGAACTATTTATTATTCTATGATTTTCTGTTCATTATTTCGATTTATATATAATCCCAAATTTAATTATCGTTTGATGAATTTTCGATTACTTGTATTATTAATTTACTGTTCTTTTTATTACATAACTTATATTTGATATTGAATTTATTATTATTATTATTATTGTTACTAATACTTAAATTTGTATGCAACTTGTCAAACTTTATTGTCTGGATTTGAATTTGTTATTATAAAAATAAATTTGTTTATTTGATTTTGAGTGATATCAGGAACCGTAAAAGATAATATTTTCAGTTTATTTCAGTCACTTCTACAATTGGTAAAAGTATACCTAACTGACTATGGTCATTTCTCTATGGTCATTCAGGGATATCACGTGCTTGATCTATTCATTTCATGAGAATTATTGTTACAATCTTATTTTTGTATGTTCAATCATTCGATAAAACTATTTAAATTTTGAATATTTTATATTGAAATCAATTAAAGATATTTGTGATCAATATTAATGACAAAATTAAAAATTTTGTAGCTGAATAAATTGTGGAAGAATGGTTGAATTGAGTACTGTCTGGAAGCGAATGTATAGTAATGGAGCAAAAAATAGGTCTTTAAGCCAACAGAATGTAAATATGGAAAAATAGACTATTGATGAATCTCCGTTACTTAGAAAAATTGTCAAACCCTTTTTGGCAATTTTCTATCCAGTTTCTTAGCGTTTTTGTTAGTCTGGAGTGTGTTTCCATTCTAGTGCACAGAGAGGTTAGAAAATTATGTTCAATATGGCGGGTTGAACCATATAAAGTATTTAAGCTCTTGTAAAATGATCAGACCGAAATACATATAACCTGCTCAAAATTAGTGTAGTGAGGTTTTTGGTAAGTTGCGAACTAATAGTATGACTTCATCTTGCTTCACGTCAACTTCGCTAGATGAAGTGGCAACAGTATTATGATCGTTATTATGAACTTGACATTTGCGTTTCAAATTCTCATATACATGATATATCTTGAATATTGAACAAGTTCTCTTTTACACTCTTACAGTTTACACTGATAGACAGTGCATGTCAAATGGACAATCCATCGACACCTTTGATGATAATTTAAATTAACCATTGACTAGTGGTCATCCATGTATTACATACGCACTGATGCCGTGTTTGATTGTTTATGAACTGTCAGAATTTCAAAGTTGGATAAAACGTCTATACCTTGCATACGTACATATTCTGTCATGATTCTTCTACATCAGTGAATACGTAATATAAGAATGGTCGTAATCACTTATTTATCTCAGTTTAGCACAAATTAATTTCATAATTTTTGGGATATGGGTTACATATACACACGACAATTTAGGGACCGTCTCAACAAATGCAGTAAGCTTTTGTTATCAAAACAATAGATTATTTTAATAGCAAATAATAGAAACTGAGAACATACTTGCTCGATGTGATTAAAGCTCCAAACAATATCGAAAAAGAAAACAATAGGATTTATGTTCCTTAGCGGTTGTGTTGAAAATATATGTGGTATATCCTACTGTAATTGTTGCATTTGTCTTAGGTACTTATAAACATAAAATTCTGCTGAAAATACTATTAACTTCATATCTGAATAAATGTTGGAAAATTGTGTTCCATATGTGCATCAGGTATCTAAGCAAGGGTAATCTTATAAATCACGCTAAGGTGATCTTTTAATATTATCCTTTTAGCACTCAGACTGCTCCTAAAATTATGAATTGAGGAATTTCAATTCGATAAAAATTACATATTTTTGTTTGATTTTAATACAAACAAAAGTCGACAATTTCTTCAGATCTAACTGAGTACAAAAATAAGATTTAAATTTCTGAAATTAACGAAATCAAAGTCAGCTGTTGATATGCTCAATATTCCTGATGAAATTCTTGCTATTTTTGATAATGTTGGGGTTAGTGTAAAAACCCAAAAATTTATATATAAAAGGAAAGCATAACAAATATTGCTAAAATAAATAATAGTGCAAAATTAATTAAAACTTGCTAAATATCAATTTTGAACGAGGGTATGGTTATTATTATTGGGTATGGTTGAACGCCTAATTGATAGACGAGTTCAGAATTTATAATGAAATTTTAATAAGGTGTTCACAGGAGAAAACATTAATTACAATGTACCTATGACTAGGATGTTGTCAGTTTTGACACAATCTCTTCATTAGATATTGCTGCGTTAAAGACAATGTGTGTTTTAGTCAAAGGTCATGTTAATTAAAATTTATGTAAAATGAAACACAGACTAAGTTTTCATCCCTTGTAACATTCTGTTACAAAATAAAACAATAATATATGGACGGTATAGACCATAGGTTCCCAAACTTTTTTAAGTAGAGACCCCTTGCCATGTTTTGGTAGACTCGCTACTTACCTGATATTGATTTTTTGTAAATTTCTAATTGTAGCGAAGTTTAGTGTTAAAACTTAAAGTAAATCACATGTTAAGTTTTATACATTTATAAATTGAATTTAAATTAAAACTATTCAAAATAAAATTTTGTATCTGTTATATAAAATATACGTAACATAAAAATAAACAAAGCAATAAGTAAATGTTTTTAGTGGGAAGGATGAACCTGATGTTTTTAGCGTCAATTTTGTAAGGTTTAATCTTAAATCTCCTCGGTTAATGATGTCCAGTCTGTTTCTTTTTTTCGTTAGGAGATTGATAACAGCACTGAAAGTAGAAGTTATCTTGAGAATAGTGAACCGAACCTAACGTCTTCTGTGGAAACTAAATTCAATTATAATTATTATGATCCTTGATTGAATGAATCCATTTAGGTTAATTTATCAAATTAATTAAAGTTTATTCAGAAAAAATATTAAGTGTAATTTTTTGATAAAAAAAGAAGCATTTGGTTATGTAGCAATATGAAAACACCCCCGCCGCACTGTAACAAATGTCCAAAGCACCTCGTAACGTAGGCCCATTACGTAATTTGTGAACAACCTCTTAATAAATTAAATATCAATTATATTAGAAATAAATTTATACTTTTATTATATTTTTTCTTTATTCATTTAAAATTTCTTTATTTTATATCCTTATTTCCTTATATCCTTATATATTCATATCTATTTTTCCTTATTTTTATTTTCTTTATTTTTTAATTATAAAATATAATTTGTTTAAAAAATAAATAAATAATTATCATAAAATTCTCAAAATGAAAATCAACAATTCAAATAGAAAGATAGACAATTTCACCAAGAATCGAACAATCAAAAGAAGTTCTTATCCAAGTTCTGTAAATATCAGCCCGAATAATCATGGCAATATCAATGGGAAATGGGAACATGATATATTTAGAAAGCGAACATCAACAATTCCGAGAGAACAACACAAGATTGAAATATCTAATCTAGATTATCGCGTCACTGATAAAGACATTTACGAATTATTCGAAAGATTCGGAAAGATTATTAAATCGTCAATAAATTATGACAGATTCGGCAAATCATTGGGCACAGCATTCGTGATTTATCGCTACAAATCCAGTGCAATTCAAGCTAGAAACGAATTCAATGGAGTTCCTCTTGACAATCGTGAAATGCACATATCAGTTGTAGAAAATAAATTTCCCGATAACATCGGCTTTTCATTGGATAAAAATAAACGAGCCGTATCAAAATCATCTTCCAATCGGATGGCTAGAAATGAATTCAATCGAAATCCAATTGATAATCGCAAATTGTGTAAATCGATAATAGAAAAGAAATTTCCCAAAAACATTACTCAATCATTGAATAATAATAATAAAAAAACTAATATAAAGTTTGGATCAAGTGCATCAGCCATTCTACCGCATAAAGATAATCATGGAAAAAAGAGTGTTCTGAAAAGAAAAGTAATAAAAACCCTTGAAGAATTGAATTCAGAATTGGACGAATATATGTCAAAGCCCATTCGATAGTTTTAATAAATATTTTGTTTTTTATTGAATTTTGTTCTATATATTTTCTGTACATATACTATACAATCTATGATTTAGGTATAATTTTAATTATTTCCTTATGGAAACTCAACATTTAAAATAAAATTGTTAATAATTATTATTTGGTAAGTAATGTTATCAATGTTTTAATGAATGTTTTACCGTTAGTTTTGAAATTACATAAAATGCAATCAGTTTTATTATGCATTGTGAAATCCAATAAAATGAGTCAGTGATTACTCAAACTTTACTAGTTCTAATTCCGTCACTAGCAGACTTGTACTGATTCCAGATCAGGATTGAAAACGTTGCTGATCCATAATTTTTGCCTCTGCCTTGGAGTCGTAGAGCTCTAATGTAGGTGTCCTCGAAGTAAGATAAAAGTTCATTCATTTTTTCGTTTTCTGGTATCTGTTCAACTAGCAAGTTTTCAATCCTGATCTCGAATCAGATCGACTTTGCTAGTAAACTAAATCAGAAGCAACGCGTTGAATACGCTGTTATTCGCGCAGTTGTGTGAAGAAGATGATGAACAATTTAGTATTATTAAAAATTATGTGTTAGTATTGCCTTATTCGGAGGGTTTCAGAGAATTTAAACATAAAATTCTCAAATATGTAGACAAGGATCAATTCAGGATTGTTTCCACTTCTTGCAAAGTTAGCAGTATGTTTACTAGTAAATGTCCAACGCCAATTGGTTTGTGTTCTGAGCTTGTGTATCAATTTTCATGTAATGGGTGTAATGCCATATACATTGGAGAGACTGCCCGTCATCTCTGCACCCGAGTTCTTGAACACTGTCGACCAAAAGGATTGACTAATATTAGTAATCATGTTAGGAAATGTGTCAGTAAAAAAATAGGTATCTCTGATTTTAAAATTATTTCAAAAGGTTTAAGTAATTATTGGGAACAAGTAACTTGTGAGGCATTGTTGATTAGATATTTAAATCCAAAAATAAATGATCAAGTTGCCCGGTCCACGGAGATTTTGAATGTGTTTAAGTAATTGAAGGATGAAGGTTGGGAGTCTTGTTTGTGGTATAATTATGTTTGTGTTTTGTAAACTATGTAATTTTTTTTTAAATTTGTTAATTTTATGTTGAATGTTAACTGTTATTAAATTAAAATTTAATTTTAAAATAATATGTATGTGGGTTATGTAAAATATGGTTTGGTTTTGTAAAATGTTTTTTTTTGAAATATTTTTTTTTAAAAATTTTTGATACAGTTTGGAGATGATTATTATTAGTTAATTTGTTTAGATATTGCATATTTTATGTCTTATTATTGATTATCCAGATTGCGGCCTGACGAAGATTGTTGTACAATTGAAATATATCGCGTTTATGTTGAATTTATTGAGTTGGCGTTTCTCTATTATTATTATTATTATTATTATATATTATTATTATTATTATTATTATTATTATTATTATTATTATTATT